>VDFB02266534.1:0-103541 GCA_007258455.2 Sequoia sempervirens
ATATCCCCAAGCCACTAGAAGGGAATTCATTTTTTTCTTTTGCATCTATTTTTAGACTACAAGAATCAAAATCGGGTAGCCACCCCCTAGAAATTGTAGTGCACTTGGTAAATTTTTTCTACGTGAATGGTGGCATTGGTGCAACATGCCCTTCGATACCATGGGGGTGGTGGGGAGACTAGACCTTGTGACCTCTTGCCTACAACAGGATGCTTTAGCTAATCAAGCTAGGCCCACCACCCCAATTTTTTTCTTTTGCATCTAACCAAAGAAATATTTTCTAAATTATTCCAAACCTTATTAGAAATTTTTATTGGCATACAAATCAAACTTATGTTGTAGATAGGGATATTTTAGAGGGTATCCTTTATAAATTGAATTTTATTAGCTTGGCTAGAAAGAGAGATTTTATACCCTATGAGTTTACATTGAAATATGTCCAACAATCCATTCCAAAAAGAATTTGGGATATGGCACTTAAAAATTAGCACCCCAATATAATATGAGGAGAGAGATCCCATTTGAAAAACAAGAATGTTGGTAATTCTCAATTGCTGAGTAGGTGGCATGTTCAAAAATAAAATGATACTTTTCAAAAGGATGATCTTTTGACCTGAGGCATTTTCATAGCAATGGAAGATTCATTTTATTTCATTGGAATAAAAAATTGATACTCTTCCTACCATCAAGGTTTCATTTGCAAATTGTTGATGGGAGATAGGTGTATTTGTTGTAGAAGGCTTGAATCCTATTAGCATACCCTCCTAAATCACTTTTTGAAGGCTTCTTCCCAAAGCTTTTACAAAGATGATAAATAAGAAGGGGGATGTAGGATCCTCTTGATGAATCCTGTTGGATTCCTTAGAGAATCCCCATGGGATGCCATTGATAATAACTAATTTTTTGGGGTTGATACACATTTAATTATACTATTTAAGAATCTTCTCCCAAAGCCAAATATTTCCAACACTTTGATGAGGAACTCCCATTCGACTTTGTCATAAGAATTCATTAGATCTAGTTTCAAATAAAATATTTCTTTCTTATTGTTTTCTATGGAGTGGAAAAAATAATGGATCATAATAATGGAATCAAGGATTTTCCTAACTTGGATTAAATCACTTTATTAAGGAGAGATGAGATTAGGGAGAAATTTTTGCAATCTTAAAGAGATGATTTTCGAAAATATCTTATATACCAAAATACATAATTTTATCAGCCTAAACTTAGAGAAAGCTTTATCCCCATGATTTTTTGGTATGACCAAGAACATAATATTGCACTGCTTCAATAGTTTCTCATTCTTGAAGATATCCCTTGTTGCAACCACCTTATAATCAGTAATGATGAACCAATACATTTAAAAAAGAAGTGAGGGAACCATATGGGTATAGGACTTTTCTTATTTTAAAAGAGAAGACTGTGAACTTTACTTATTCCTTTGTTATAGGAGTCATCAATTTTTTATTATCCTCATCATTAACCAAAGAAAGAATAAGCTTTAAATTTTTATTTTAAATTTAATAGGATCTAATGTGTTATGTTGTGTGAGGAGGTTGTAGAAAAAATATTTTGCTTTGTCCCTTAAATCTTCATCATTAATTTGGTTACCATCCACCCATATTTTATTAATTCTATTTGATGATTGGTATTTATAAGTGGTCAACTGATCTTTTTGTGTTCCTATCTTCTATCTTTAGCTAAATTTCTCTAGAACTTTGTCTCTAAAAATATTCCTTTGGCAATCAATGGATGGAGCTCACATAAAAGAAGTTTTTATTTCATATACATCTCTTAGTGTACCAATATTCTATATTTACTTTTGTAACAAGTCCAACTGAGACACAACTTCAAATTTCTTCTCAAAGATATTTTATTAAAGAGGCCTTATTCTAGTCATCTAATATTGACTTTTACATTGTTTAATTTTTTTAAAATCTAAAATATTGTTAATCCCCCCACCTTAATGTTCCACAATTTAGATATCATTTTAGATAGTTGGGAAGTGTTGATTCTACATTTTTTAAACCATAAAGGGAAGCCTTCTATTTTCTAATTTTGTCCATGTAAACAACTATCAGGGAATGGTCTAATCAAATTCTAGTCAAGAAAGATAAGTGAAAAAAATTAAGAATTTAATCAATCAAGGGAGATAAAGGACCTATCTATTCTTTATTAGATTAAAAAGCACTAGCTCTTTGGTTGGACCAAGTAAAAAATACTCCTTTTAACTCTAATTCTAATAAGAAATTCTAGTTAATAAAGTCTACAAGATCTTCCCAAATTTCAAAAGAAATTTGAGATTCACCTTTATTTTCATAGGATATTAGAGGAGAATTAAAATCCTCGATGACCATTCATCTTATATTTATATGGAGGTGCCAAAATCCCATAAGATTTAACTATAGATTTCTTCTAGGATTATTTATATTAGGCATACAAATACTATAAATAATCTAAGAAGATTTATCTTTTTTATGATGAAATAAGACAACACATTTAGAATTCACACTTAGAAGAGAGTCATCCACAACAAATGGGTCCCATAACATCAATATCCCTCTGAAGATGCCTTAGAAACATTCATTTCTTCATAGCCACTCTCCTTAAAAAATATATTCTTAATTTTTACCACATGGTCTATAGGCATCTTAGTTTCTTACACAAGAAGAATGCCATGCTTGTTCTATCTTGCTATATTCATTAAGAGGTCTTGTTTATGAGGACTATTTATCCCTTTGAGATTCTATGAAATAATTTCCATTTATTATATCCTAGTGTACCCTTAACACATAGTGCCTAAAGGGTACTTTAACTTCCATCCATCAACTCCTTTATTTCCCTCTTGCTTAGATTCTTTTCATTTTGTCTTTCATTTACCTTCTAATTTGAACCACAATCCACCATATTTTTTTACTTCGACAAAGCCATTACCAATGGGCTTCTCACCCCTAGTTTCCTAATCTTGGGCATATTTACCATCTCTTTCCATACTTCTTTCAAAGGAATCTCCACTATTGTTGGTTCTTGATAACACTCCTTCATATCTAAGAGGCTAACTGATTTCCCATAATAACTTCCTCTTGAGAAGAACAAAATTCTATTTGTCGTAGTGTCTCCAAGAATATGATCATGAAATCATGGATCATGGATTCTTCTAGAAAATTTGAGGGGGTTATGATCCTCTCACTATCATCGTATAGAGCTTATTTTGGGTTTGGTTGTTTCTTTAGATTCTTTCAGTGTTGACCTCTCTTAGAGTCCCCTTGCTAAAGGGGATAAAGAATCTTTTGTAACCTACCCTTTTAGTAGGTCTGTAATAGAAGGATAGTCTTTAGCCTAGTGCCCAACCTTTTTACAAGATAGGCAAGAAAATGACAATTTTTTAAACATGTGTTTCCTCCATAATTGATCTAAATTCAACACAAAATTTAAATTACAATACAAGGTTAGCAAAAAACTACAGGTATTGTAAAGAACTGGACAATAACATAACTCATAAAAGAGTTGTTTGCATCCAAAAAGTCTCATTATCTTATCCAAACATGAGTTTTATCAATTATCTAGAATCCCAATAGTCTCCAAACTCCAAAAAAATTGAAATGAATAGTTTTCATGAATAAAACAAATAATAAAACTATATTTTTTCAAAAAGCCATGAAATTAGATACCCCAACTTGGCAAGGTCATAACTTTCTACTTGGTGCTCGAAATTCAAAATTGTTTACACCGTTGGAAAGGTATCCAAGAGATCTAATTTTAGTTGTTATTCAATTTGAGGGATTGACAACAATTTCGATCCCAAATTCTGCTCTGAAGACCTCCAAAATTATGATTTACTAGAACTAGAAAATACCAAAAAAGATGAAAAAATTGGATTTTCAATTTTTCTCAGTTTCGTCACCTTCAAACTGCTTTAGAACATCCTTTTATTTCTCTGAATCAATAATCTAAATTCAAAATAAATCTAAATATAAGAAGGAATATTACTTCTAACATCAATTCTCAAACATGATCTTGCATAAACAAGGCACTTTATAACTTTTTTTATTAGGTCAGTAGCCAACAAAATATCAAACACATTTGCAATCCCAGTAATAACCTCTTCCTCCCAATATTCCATTAGAAGGCTTGACATCCCAAGCTAGAATGGGGCCATAATAAATTAGTCTTTAGAAGGGTCAAATTGTAGGTACCATTTTTTAGAACCATATTGGCTTTACTTAGAAAAAATGCCCCCCCTAATAGAACATTACATAAATCTTCTTCACAAGGAAAAGAGAAAGAAAAAAACTCCTAGCCATTGCAGCTACATCAAGCCAACCTTTTGTATGACAATGCTTCTAAGTCCAAGATCTAATCATTTTATTGTTTGGTCTTGGATCGAGAAATTTCCCAATCAATGAGGTTTCTGTTTTGGAAGAACCTCTATCCATAATAACATCAAAAACCTAGATGTAGAATTCCCTTGCACTAGCTCTATTAATAAGTGATAATAGAGGATATGAGGTAGATCCCTTCCCATTGCATGAATTTCCTTCAGACTTGAATAGAGAGACCCAATTATTTTTAAGGCCTCTTGTTCACTCGCCTGATGTTTTTCCAAACAAAAGTGGCTAGCATGGCTCACTAGTGACTAGACCTATGAGGACAAGGTAGGACAAATTTAGAGCCCTCAAGATTTCCCTTGGCCACCTTAGAGGTTAGCAACTCAATGACCACTTTGGGGGCACTCAGTCCACCTCAAAAAACAAAACTCTCCATCTCCTAATGATTTTCTCCTGAGTAGTTATCTATAACAAGATTTAGATCCATCCCTTCTTAAATCAAAAACTTAAAAGTTTCTCTTTCTCTTTTCACCACTTGCTTGCTCCATTGAATCATCCTATTAAAATATAATAATAATTAGGTCAAACTGGATGTTGCTTATATAATGATCACCATGTATTTAACCCCACATCAAATTCGAAAGAATGGTTTAATAATGTGGTTAGGGGAGAGTCTTCCAAAGGGGGAAATTTTGATCATCTTCTATTAGTAGGCTCATTAATATATGGACTACATGCAAATAATTTGAAAATAAATTAGTTGGATACAAGCAAGTTCACAAGGAGTTGGTATATTTTTCATTGAGGTTGATTCTAAGATGTGTATTTAGACAAGCTAGAACTAAATGTTGTAAATATCATAGTGGATAAATTTGTCTCATAATTGTAAGGAAAAATATAAAATAATACTAAATGATAGCTAAGAGTGCATACAATTCATGCAACACTCATTTTCAAGTCAAATCTTGATTAACATGTAATGAAAAATAGAATACAAAATGCAAGTCAAAACAACCCTTCACAGTTATTTGTATTTTGTATTTATATGATTTTTTTGAGGGAATGACTTCTCACCTTCCCCATTCCAAATAAGATATAATTATATAATTGTAACTCATTTGAAAGGGTTGAAAACCCTTGAAAACCACTTTTGAATATAATTAGACCAAATTATACTCTAATTTTGGGTTTTCATTTTTATGGTGTTTCCCCAATCTTTAAGCTTGTTTTCTTATTGTTTTATACATGAAATTCATTAATGTTTGATGAATTTGACATGTGTTTCATATCATTGATGTCTTGTTTATGGTGAGACATTTTACTCGGTCAACCTAAACACATTTGTGTTATGCAAAATTTTAACATTAATCATGCATATTGGGTTACATTCCTTCAATGATTGCACTTTCTTAGATTTTGGTTATGGGAAATGGGTCTAGAAAGTAATAATTTTCATCAGATACTTCCATTCATCAAATGATGTATGGAATGTTTAGAGACGAGCTTAATTTTCTTTTCCCTTTTCTTACCCCCTTTCTTTTTTGTTCTTTTTGTATCAAAGTTAAAGGGTTTTGATGATGAATTTATAATTACATAAGGAAAATATTGTAAGTGAAAATTTGACTTATCTATCATATAAAATATATTTTAACATATATTTTTGCTATGATAAAAAATAGAATTGATAGTCTTTAAAATTAGGCAAAAAATGTGAATGCTGTTTTTTATTCCAAGTTGCATTATTTTTATTTTGGAAACAACTAACTTGTCACATGGTTCTAAATCATTTATTTTATTCAAAATCAAGGTTAGAAATAACTTGTCAAAAGCATGATAATCTAAAATAAATTTCATGAATAGAATTTAAATTGAATTAGAGAATTTACATTAGTTGTTTGTGATTAATTTCAATTTGTTAAACTTGTGATTTTATGAATGAATCTTGGTATTCCAACATAGCCTTTTAAATAGACTAGCTAAAGCTCTCTCAAACTGGAATATTTTGATAAATCTCACAACTTTTAATTAATGGAGACTCTTGAGACTAGCTACCTTCTAAGTAGTGGAACCTTTGTTGTTCCATCCCGTTGGTGTGTAAAAACCTACATTGACTCTTTCTTAACCTCCTTTAAAGTGAATAATTTTGATTTTGCATTAACTATGTGAGGAACTTCTTTGGGTGACTCTTATTCATATAATTCCTTTGTATATTTTAGCCATTTGTCAATTATAATGTCATTCTCTATTTATTTTTTACTTGTTGCAGTTCCCTCCAAAATAATTTTTTATTATTCTTCTCTAAATATATATTAACTTATGTCTTTCCTTGTGCTCACAAACCCGTCTTTTTTGCTTTCACCATTTGTTCATACAACATTTTTTCCTCCTCTTTGCTATGTTCTTTCCAAGCTATCCTTACAACCTTGTAATCTTTATCATGCCAACCATTTTCTTGAAAACTATACATCTTATTCTTCCTCATTTTTGTCCTTTTTAATATTTGTAGTGCATCTTGAATTGTATTTATTAACTTACAAATTTTTAGACTTTTCATTTTTATTCCTTTTTCCTCCTTATGAGTTCTTTTCGTAGATCTTTCTTGAAGATTGATGAGTTCTCTTGGGTTCTCATAATGCTTCCCTTTATTTAGGATTGTTGTTTAGGCTACACTGTTATACTTTTTTAGTTGCTTTCCTGCTTGGCTATGGTTTCATTTTGATTGTATTGGAGAATCTTCAATCACTATTTCTCTTATGTTCTCTACCAAATTTTGTAAGTGGTATAATCAACAACACTTGCCCCATTGTATTTTTTGCATACTTTTTTGCAAATTTCTTTTGCATATTCAGTTGACTACAAATAATCAGACAATACATGTCACATAGAGTTAGTAATTCATCGCCAAAATGGTTACTGACCCCTTTATCTTCTAAACATCTTGTCCATTGTTGTTATTCTTTTGTTGTTGGCCATAAAGGACTGTTAACTTCCTTGCTATATAGCATTCTAGTTTGCTTGTTTTCTATAAATAGAGAGGGGAACAATTGTACAACTTAACAACAAAATGACCATGTGCTTGCATATTTTATCTTCCCTTTTTTATTTCTCATTTTAAATTTTTAGTTTACAAAAAGTAAAATATTTGTATTATTTCAAAAATAAAATTGACCCCAAATAAATCCCCTAAAAGGTTTGAGTAATGATTATTACAAAATATTTAACCAAGGAAGTTGTTCCATGGAAGGGGCTTGCATTCCTAATTTTACTTTGTAGTTAGATCCATAGAATTATAAGTAACCATACCATTAAAATGACTCTTTTCCTTTAAAATAAGAGTCCCACATTTATTGCTACAAATTTTTAGGTGGTACTAGAGAAGGGGAATAAAAGGTTTCTTCCACCAATATAGGGACCTTTATGTTAATGTGGTAGTTTGTATGTCATTAAAAAACTATGCAAAGGGGTGTAACTATAATGACAAGGGATGAATCGTAATGACATGTGTGTGTTAACAAAATTCCTAAACTTAAATTTGACATCCTTTTATATGTCAAACTATTAATGTTTAATAAACATAATATTGACATAATTATCTTAAGTACATCTATCCAAAATGTGACAAGAAATATCAAATTTGAGGTGCCTATATTAAATTTGTTAATAAGATAAGCCGACATTAAATTTGTTATATAAAAAAGGTGGACACCTCAAAATTGATATCTAGCATCTAAATCTATATTAGAACACAAATATTATCATATATTGTAAATAAAAATACTTTGTTTATATTAATCTTAACTAATTAAATGAATGCACACAAATATATAACTTTCAATCTAAACTAACTTGATAATAATTGTAAATGAAGGAAAATGCTTTTCTTATATTAATCTAAACTAATTAAAGGAATGCACACAATTATACAATTTTTGAAAGAATGCACACAATTATATAACTTTCAACCTAGACTAATTCATAACTTTTGGAAATGATGAAGTAATATATGATAATATGTATATTCTAGCATAGATCTAGTTGGAAGAGATACTAGTCTTGAGGCACTAATCTATTCTATATAACAAAATTAACATAGGTGTCTTGAGATTGATATACATGCTAGAGTTTCTATTATTATTTAGTTCTATAATTTCTTATCTAAACATCTTCTAAAAATCCTGATATCCCTTACTTTAAAATAGATTCCTAATTTTTCTCAATGACGTCCATTTTAGAAACGTCCTTCCATAGAACCATAACCTAAAGGATTGCTTGTGACATGGTGTAAGATAAGAAGTATTTTTATGGAGTGGACGGTTCCATGAGAAAGAAAAAACTATGCTATAAATAATTGATAATCTTGTGAAAAAAGAAATTCCTACTTTTTAGATTTAATGAATATTTTGAAAGTGAGATTAGAAGTTTCTCCCACCTATTTCCTAAAATTTTACTGTCACATCTCATTCATCTATACATTTTTAAATTCATATCAATTATTTTTTAAATTTAATTATATACTTATAAATTTAATAGTATTCGTTGCTTAAAAAAATAATATGAGACAATCAAGTTCATAAAATTTAAAACCTCACTATTATTACAAAATCCACAAGATGTTTAAAAACATATTACTTATAATAAGACCACATCCTAAATGTAATAATGCAATGGAGCGTAGCAAGCGTTAAAGAGAGCAGCAAATGGGGAACCACCGGAAATGATCAATATATCCGTCAATCACAAATGTGGCTCGGGTGAAACGCTCTATCTGGTGAGAGGGAGAGGAGCAAAGAATGGGTGGCGGAGTTACCTCGTCATGCAATTTCTTGTTAAGGCCAAATCCAATTTGTTGTACGGGGAAGCAAATACTCTGCTTCACTCGGCTTCACTTTCACCAAGAAAATGGGCACCACAGCGCCAAATTGCGTAGCAGCAGAAGTGCAAGAGTGGTGAGGTGTGCAGCTCTCCCTCTCCCTGAAGCGCTTCTTTTTGATTGTGATGGCGTGCTGGTGGACACAGAGCGCGACGGTCACAGAGTCTCCTTCAATGAAGCCTTCCAAGAGGTTTGAGATCTTTTACATTTCATCATTCGTCTATTTCATATTTCAGCGCCTCCCTTCCACTAGTCTGCCTAAGCTCAATCTCGAATTGCGCAGAAAGGCTTGAATGTTAGCTGGGACGTGGAGCTTTATGGAGAATTGCTCAAGATTGGCGGTGGAAAGGAGCGGTAACAGTACTCCCAATTGCTATTTTATTCCACTTCTCTCCTAATAGCTCAAATTTGTCTTCCACTTCTCCTCAAAAAGCTCAAATTTATCATCCACTAGAATTTGCAAAACGTTATGTAAAATGCACATTTTATGCAATTCTATGTGCAATGAGTATCTATGCATCCGTATAATCAGCTAAATTCCATTTTTTTGGGTGTTTCCCCAAGTGAGACAAAATTACTGCAATGCTTGATTAATCATACAGTATAACGAAATGATTTTATTAAAATCCACGAGTGTATGGGACCAAAGAGCCAACGTTTCTTTCTAAAGCAATCTTAAATTATGCAAAGAGTGGATCGAATTCTGGACCTTGTGTTATTAATTTTGATTGGAATTTGCCTCTTCCTTCTCCTGTCTCTCGTCCAGTTTGTACCCATACAAATTTTTCATATAGAATCATAGTTCAGTCGAATGTTATCATTCTCTGCCTGGTGAGTCATTGCCAAATTCTTACTTTCCAAGTTCACGGATGTTTTACTTTCAAGCTCTAATCAGTGTTTTTGCATAGCCAATGACAGATGCTTTCGAATGTATCAAATGAGATGAAAAACAGAACTTGGACGTGAAAGAAGGTGTAAAAATAGTCAAGGCATGAAAATGGACACAATGCGTTGGTACACGCCAATACATTTCATGTCAAAAAATAGTGTTTAAGTGAAAAATGGGACATCTAGACCGATTGATTGTACTCAATGGATAATTCAAAAGTGTGAAGTACAATCAAGTCTAATGATTATCTTTTAAGTTTGTTTCGCATTTCATTCACATGGACATACGATCAAATCTATATCTCATAATTTGATTAAGACAATCCACTTCCACAACACACATTAAAAACATTAGTAATACTCTAATGGCTCATATCAAAACAACCAAGACTTGCAACATGCTACAACACATCAATGCAAGCACTCAAAAAATACATAAACACAAAGCACATAATACAAGACCTATACAAGACAAGATAATGACAAACATGCAATAAAATACCAAATTACAACACGTCAATGGTATCCCAATCATGCTAAGATCCATCCCCCAACTATGTAGTGTACCCACGTAACAACTAGCTCACATACGAAAGAAGACCAACTATACCAACCATAGAGAATGCTCCTTAAACAAGTAGAATAGTATGCATACTAACAAATTAAGCCACAACTTCATGATAGAGAATCTCCTAGCTCTAGTGTGTGGAAGGCGAGGAATAATGCACCAATGTTGTGTGGACCTTTTTCCATGAGAACATAGAGCCGTTGTGGTGTGGTGAATATAGCAAGAAGAGCAAACTCAAATTCTTAGGTCAATCTATCTTAAGGGCATAATGACCTCCTAGGTGTTAGACATGAAGTAGAGAAGATGATATTAAGATGTATCCATCCATGACAAGGATATCTAAATTCTCCTACTTCAAGACTAATCTAGACACTCCAATGGTTATCAAGATATTCAATTTATCATATTAATAGGACAATTGGTGTTGTAGAAGCTTGGAATTGGATTTCCATGATTTTCTTGACTCATCAACCACTTGTAACCCTATAGGTCATAACTCACTAAGGAGTCAATAGAATACCAAACTAAGTTGGGAAACACATGCACCCATCAAGACATTCCATTCTATTAGTTTAGTAAAAAATGCATCACATAATAAAAATTATTGTTTTAGGTTACTCATAATCAGCAAAAACAAAGTCTTGAGAACATTTTGGACTTGTGCCATAAGTTTTGGCTTCAAAAACTCAAAGGACAACATCATATAATACCCAAATGCCCAAGGGCATGTCTTGGTCCTCCTAGGATGGCCTACCTAATGGCCAAGTCCTATTGAGATGGCTTGCCTAATGGATTGAACCCTGTGGGAAGGCCTACCTAATGGCCTAGTCTTGACAAAACTTTCCTAGAAACTAATTGCTTAGATCTTGTGTTACGGTTTGTTTAATTCTTTTTATGTACTCAAAACATAAAAATGACAAACGTAGATATCTATACTACCAAAAGAAGATTCTCCCTATACTTGGAAAACAAAATTCCCAAAACAACATATATTCGAATTTCTACCATAGCTTATATTTACATTCAAATTATTATTTTATTTGTATAAAACTATATTGTTGTGATGTCTGGTGAGTGGGAAGAGATTTTTTTTGAATTTTGTTGTTAGTGGGACACTTTGAATGCTGATGATGGGCTTGGATTCCCAACCTCCAATGATGTTAGGTAGGGTGGGATTGACATCACAACCCCACATGGGGGATCCCCACTCATGCTTGGGTTTTTCAAGTAGTGTTTTGTGGATCATGTGCATGCCCTTGTGAAGAATTGCATGTTGGATGTTCTTTCCCTTTCTAAGGATGTAGTTGGTGGTGGTATCTCGTTAGATTACGAGTCTTGAGTAGATCTCTTCAAGAAGAAAAGCTCAAAATTGTGAAGTTTTGATCATCAAAAGGGTAAGGTGTGTGCTTTGGATTCTTCCCTTAATTCTTTTCCCATGCAATGATAAAGGCAAGGTCTCTCATAGAATTCTTGACAAGGTAGTGGATAGGGCCATGGCTAAGATGGAGAACTCTTTGGTTGGCAAGTTCTTAGAGCTTAGGTTGAATACCGACTTAGTTAGATGTTGGGAAACCAAAAATAGAGCACTAAGGGAATTGGAGGTCTCAACTATGGCTAAAGGGTTTTCTTTGTTCTCCTTCTCTTGTTTAGAAGATGTTGGTAGCACTTTGGTGGTAGGCCCTTGGTTTTTGGGCAAAACTTGTCTATTCCTTAAGAAGTGGAGCTCTAGCTTTGATTTGTTTAAGGAAAACCTCAATGTTGCTTTAGTATGAGTTAGGCTATTAGGTCTCCCTTTGAAATATTGGGAGGAGGAAGTCTTGAGAGAGTAGCCAATTCTTTTGGCTGATTGTTGTCTATTGATCCATTTTGTGTTTACTAGAATATGCGTTAATGTCTAGTCCAGATCAAAGCTTCCTCCTTTGATTGCCCTGTTGTACAAATTTGGCTCTTTGAGCCAACCTATTGTGCTTGAGAACTCTCCCTTTACATGTTTCTCATGTCACAAGATTGGACATCTTGCTAGAAATTACATGTTTAGAGGGATTGGTGTGAGGGAAAGACCTCTCCCTAAGGATCCTCCCATTGAGGGGTCCAATGGGAATCTTTTGGAGGACGGGGAGTTTGTCCTCATTAGCAAGGACAAGGCTGTTACCTGTTTGGGTGGCTACCCTTGGTTGGGCTCGTCTCCTTCCCACATTTTCATTTTGAGCTTCTTGTTTGAGGGAAAGGGGATTCCAAGGTGGTCAACTTGTTTGTGTTGAAAAATACTAGACCTGTTGTCTTTAGTGACCTCAAACCTATAAGTTATTGCAATTCAATCTATAAAATATTTATGAAACTCATTGCTCTTAGCTTACAATCTATCCTTTTAGCTTTGATTTCTCCTCAAAAAAGTGGCTTTGTTCATGGGAGGTAGATCATTGACTCCATTATCACTATACTTGAGGTGATCTACTCCATGGACAAAAGCAAGAAAGTGGGCTTCATTTTGAAATTGGACATGAATAAAGCATATGAATAAACATGTTTTGTTCTTTTGTTGATAACTTTGCCACCATATTCTTGATTGATACTTTGTAATGTCCCTTATCCTAAGTATGAAGATCTCATAGTCACTTCCTAGCCCTTGGCAGGACTTTGGACTTCTGCATATTGTCATACCTTCCATTCCCCGCTACCTTGCTAGTATTGGATATCCTAAAATCCTCTCCCTTGTTTGTAGACTTGTGGACTTCTGCTTCCCCTAGCACTCAATATCACCAACCCTCAATCCTCATTCTCTCTAACAATTACATGCTTTGGGAAAACAAATCCTCGGACCCCTGCCACATTGCTCTTGTTGGCATGTGAACCTCAAACCCGCATTGTACTACATCTTGGCATGATGTTATTCCACTTCTTGAAACCTCTACGCCAGGCATATAGAGTATTATTTGCTCAACTTGCTAGTAAGCATTTCCCCAGACCCCCAACATTTGGCATACACTTTCATGGAACCTTGCTGTTCAAACAAAGGAACTCACTGATCTTAAAAGCTGACTAGGGATACCTTTAATGGGCCCAAATTTGAATGTAAAATGGCAGGAAACTCTTAAACAACTCTCAGCATGTTTGGGCCCATGTGAGACCTTCAATTTCTATATAAAGTGAGCAATTTCATCAATTAGGATCATCTTTTCATGACACGAACAATCCCCAAACCCCAATTTGAACACTTGTGTTCAATGATTGGATCTAAGGATGAAAATCCTTTAGTTTCTAGAGGGCAGCTTCATATAGAGGTTGCATCAGCACTTCAACTTGGAGGATTTCTGTAGTAGTTGGATATTTCAACAGTTTGATCATTTTTAGACTATCTTTGCAATGATTGCAGTTTGATTATCAACAGATATTTGTAGTAGCTTATCCATGTAATCATTTGAATGAAATACTCCATTTCAACCAGATTAAATGTGTAGATCTTTTTATTCTATGTGGGCATCTCAAGTCTAAGTATTTTATGTGATTGTTTTGGTTGATTTTCGTTGCATTGTTCCAGATCTGAGGAATTTATATGAACATTTTCACTAAGGGTCATTACAACAAAGATCCCTGGCATGTGTTGTCATTCTTTGATGATGTTTTTTTGCAAGATCCTTACATCTTGGTCTCTACGTCAATGTAAACATGTTGTCTATAACTCAGCCACCATATATTTGACTGATACTTGTGTAATGGTTTGTGTATTCTTGTATCTAGGTTTTGATTCTATGTTGTCATATTATTTGATCCAACCAATTGTATACTTTTTAAACATTGCATATACTTGCCTGAATGCATTTTCAGCATTTATTTTGTAATTAACAGTTAGTTTTGAATACAATTTCTGGTGAGTATCTGTCTGCATAATGGACCTTTAGACAATCCTTGCAAGAGGCTTGGAAGAGCTTCTATGTTTTTCTGTCATGATAATAGCTTTCAATGCTGGGCCTTGCAGAATGACTGCCTACTTTAACAAGACAGGGTGGCCAGATGCAACTCCCAATACAGAAGGTGAAAGAAAGGAATTTATAGCTTCTCTTCACAAGAGAAAGACAGAGTTATTTATGTCTCTCATTGAAAAACGTCTGCTTCCTCTTTGTCCAGGTGTTGCAAGGTAAGATACAAATTGTGTTTGATTCTTAACTAGTTGATCTTCTTATGTCAAGAAAATCATTATTCATCTAGTAGTCCATATTATTTCCACATGATAAAGTACAAAAATGACACATGGATCTGCACTACATCTTGTAGCTTAAAGAAATTGTATAGCTAAAATAATATAGATGCATAATTTAATGCAATGCATTCTAAATAGATGCATGCCTACTCATCTAGTAACCAATTTCATTGTGAATCTCCTATCCAACATTATTTAAAGAGGGTAAGATTGCTCATAAACTTTCTATTCTAGGAGCTTAAGGAGAAGAAATCTTAACACAATAGCTCTTGCAATATTCTTCACCTTCTGTTAATCATCAACATTCACAATGATGTTGCTTACTGCATGCCTTCACAACCTATCATTCTCAGCAGGGGTATCGGAGGAATACATTTCATGCCCCAGTGCAAGCCAACTAAAGGAAGAGACAACATCTTGATACCCAATGGTTTGTCTTTCCCTATGAACCTCTCTTTGGATTTAACCTGTTTCTTCAACTCTTTTTGATTCCAATCAACAATCCAACATGCATGCAATAAAAAGATGGTTTTTCTAACTTCTGAAAGATAGGCTTATAGATGATCCCCTTGATGCCCTTGTACCCTTTTGGAGCTTCATTAACCGTTCTCAACATCTCTTTCCGATATGGAAAACGAACAACATTAAAAGCTAATCCATTGGCATATATGCATCTTGCTACACATTGGTCGGCAAGGGCTCTACTCTCATTTTGAAATGCAAGTTCCAAAGGCCCCTTTGTTCTCTTGTTTGCAATAGATTGTGCACTTTGAGCTTGAGGACCCGGAGTGGCCATAAATGGGTGGTCTTCTACCACAATATTGGGATTAGACGGGGGCTGCATTCCCTTTGATTTTTTTTTTAACATAGGGTGATTTCCTTTTTGGGCTTCCCGTTGATCTGCCGCATCTTGCTCCATAATGTATTTTGCAACTGTCTCAGGTCGAATAGGTGTACCTTCTTTTCTAGGGCAAGGCGTGATGCCTTTTCCAGTTATGCCACACAAATGTGCTTTCACCCTATGGTATGAACTAGAATATGTAACTTCACATCCATTGCATTTCCAAATGTAACTGCCACCACTTGGAATCTGTCTTATCATTTCAACATACTTCCATAGAGGAGAATTTGGATTTGTTTTGAACTTTGGTTTAGCTACGGAGCCGAAGGTAGAACCCATTGACATTGTGATTCCTATGTCAATTTGTTTTGCAAACAACACATTCAAAATTTGAATGAAAACAAAATATTGATTTATAAAACCTAGCTCTTTTGAATCTTGCATACATTCATAGAAGAATGGAAAGGAAAAACATAGATATATCATAAAATGAAACAAAACAAAGTTTCTGGTTTGTAAAACAAAAAAATGGATGAAAAAATTCAAAAAAAAAGAGAAAAGCTTACTTCTTTGCAAAAATATCCTTCAACAATCTTTGTGGCAGCCAATGAACACTTACAAATCTGTAGGAATGGCAATGCAATCATTTGTAGAAGCTTCAATGATCAATCTTCAACTCCTTTTGTCAATCCAACAAGCAAAAATGAGAACTTAGCCTCTTGGAATGAAAATGCTTGTTTGCAAAACAAATGAATAAAAATGAGGTGGTTTAGGTGTTTTAAGTGTTTTAGAGGTCACTTTTAGGGTTTCCTTGGGCGTGGGTCAAAGTCAAACTGCATAAAATATTAAAAAAATGCAAAAGAAATCACTTTTTGGGCACCTAAACACGTCGATTCGCCTTGGGTTCGCTCGGGTTTTGCATGGGTGAACCGGACCCTGAAAGCACGAACCCTGGTCAAACCCATAGAGGGACCGAACCAAGACCTATACCCAACACGAACCCGGACTAGGACCTAGCTTCCCAGGGTTAAACCCTATGACGACCACACTTGTACGTCAAATTTTAAACTTTAGATTTCAATCACAATAAGTAAGAACAATGCCATAAAGATAAAATTTTCTTTTCAAATACATATACATGATACATCTTTTGCAACTTTTAACTATTTCATTCCAAATGAAATTACAAAGTAAAGAAGAATAATATACATACCATAGTTTGCGGACTCTTGGGACTCGCCGCGGACTCGGGAGCCGAGTCCAGGGGAGTCCTAGGTCGGGAGTCCCGAGTCCGACCTCAAGACTCGGCCGAGTCCTGAGGTCGGACTCGGGAGTCCCGACCCAGGACTCCCTTGCGCGGCTGAGTCATAAAATGACTTAAAACCCATGTTTGTTTTGATTTTTTTTTTCATTTTTAGACTCTCATTTGTGAAAAGCAGGTCTGCAAATCAATTTCTGGTTGATTGAAGCAAGGAGAACGAATTGAAAAGATCAAAATAGAGACAAGTAATTGATCTAAAAATTCTTTTTGTTTGTTTTCTTCAATTTCTTGCATTCAAAATCAAAAAAATCAAGAAAAATAAGGGGAAATGCTGCCAATTTTTTTCTATTTTCCTTAATAGCTAATTCTTATTGTTATTAGTTTGGTTTTGCATTCTTTTTCTTTTGCAAATGTTTGAAACTTTGAATCATGTTTATTTGCTGATTTTTTAGCAAACCCTAGCTGATTTTTTTTTTCCATGTTGAACTTGAAACAAAATGTCATCTTCAAATCCAAAGGGATTGAAAAAAGACCCTGCATGGAAGTATGGAATTCCAGGAAATAAAAAAGGTGAAGTGACATGTAATGAATGCCAAAAATGGATGACAGGAGGAATAAACAGATTAAAATACCACCTTGCTAGAATACCTGGGCAAAATGTGGAGGGATGCAAGAATACTACTCCTGAGATTATTAGAGAGATGAAGGCCCTTCTTGCTGAATATGAGCTTAAAAAAGAGGAAAGACAAAAAACAAAGGATGCCCTAGCAGCAGCGATGAGTGGATCCCAATCCCAATCTACACCCTCTATGCCCCATGGTGTTGCAAGTCCAAGCTTCCGTGCTCCACATTCATCTTTTGGTGAGAGTCCTGATGGTTCCTTTTCTACTGCTAGTCAGGGTCCTTCATCAGGACCAAATTATTTTATTCCACGTAATGTTCCAGGAGCACAACCTTCACTTGAAGGTACTGGTTGGAATAAAGAAAAGCATCAAGAAGCTAGGATGGCTGCTGCAAACTTTTGGTACTACAATAATCTACCTTTCAATGTTGCAAACAGCCCATATTGGGAAGGTTTGGTGAACGCCCTTACAGTTGCAGGAAAGGGGTTTAAGACCCCATCATCTAGAGAGTTGAGTGGGCCATTGCTACAGGAAGCTGTAAAGAATACACGGCTTGTGGTTGATGAACAAAAGAAATTTTGGCGAAGGAAAGGTTGCAGCATTTTATCTGATGGGTGGACAGATGGACGAAATAGAACTCTCCTTAACTTTTTAGTGGCCTCTAATGGTGGATTGGTGTTTCTAAAATCAATAGATGCCTCCCATGAAGTTAAAAATGCTGAGACTTTATGCAATCTATTAGATGGGGTGGTCCAGGAGGTTGGAGTTGATAATGTTGTCCAAATCATCACGGACAACGCAGCTGCATATGTAGCTGCAGGTAGACTACTTATGGAGAGGTATCCCACAATTGCATGGTCTCCATGTGCTGCACATTGCTTAGACCTATTGCTAGAGGACATTGGGAAGATTTCATGGGTCAAAAGAGTGGTTGAAGATGCAAAAAGTGTTACAAAATTTATCTACAACCATACTTGGGTGCTTTCTTTGATGAGGAAATTCACAAATGGCAAGGACCTTGTGCGACCTGGAGTGACACGATTTGCTAGCCACTTCCTCACATTGCAAAGCATTCTTGGTGCCATTGGTCATCTCAAGCAAATGTTTGTGTCCAATGCTTGGAAGGAGTCCTCATTTTCCAATAGACCTGAAGGGGAGAGGATTGTTGCCATAGTTTTTGATGAGACATTCATCAAAAATGGAGAGGAGTTGATGGGGGTAAGTAGCAATCACACAAAAAAAAATTATACATGATAATCTATTGGCTGTTTTTATTTTTTGAGGGGTTAATTTTGTTATAATTTAACATTTGTTTTCATTTTTTTAGGTGACTGAACCTTTGGTGAGGGTTCTTCGTATGGTAGATGGAGATGGCATGCCAATGGGTTTCATCTATGAGGCCATGGATAGGGCCAAAGAGGCCATATCACGTTACTATGGCGGCAACAAAAGGAAATATGAAATCATATGGCGCATCATTGATCGGAGATGGACACACCAACTCCACCAGCCAATTCATGCCTTTGCCTACTTCTTGAATCCGAAGTTCTACTTCTCGGACACATTTAAGGCGGATGAGGAGGTCATGGAAGGTCTTGTCACGTGCATTGATAGGATGGTGCCTGATCGTGAGCTAAGAGATAAAGTGCTTGATGAGTTAGAGGTGAGATTTGTTGCATCTTATTTATGAATTTGCAATGTTGAGCCTTGACTATCTATGAATTTTCTATATTTGATTTACTTTTTCTTTTATCTATTCAAGGTCTACAAGGGTGCAGAGGGGAGACTCTTTTCCTCCCAACAAGCAATTGAAAGGAGAGGAAAACAACAACCAGGTAAAAAATGAAATTAGAAACTTGATTCTTACATATAGATTGTTTACTTTATTCTTATTTCTTAATACTTATATTTTTTAAACATGTTTTTGTAGATCTATGGTGGGAGAACTATGGTGCTAGCACACCAAATCTTCAAAAGCTAGCCATACGTGTCTTGTCACAGCCATGCAGTGCTTCTGGGTGTGAACGTAATTGGAGTTTATTTGAGAACATTCACACAAAGAAGAGGAATAGGTTGACTCAACAGCGCCTAAATGATTTAGTTTTTGTTCGGTACAACCTTCGCCTTCGAACTAGAAAGGTGGAAGGTGTTTCACATGAGTCCATTGACTTGGATGACATTGATCCATATGGTGAATGGACTATTGATGAACAAAATGATGAGGCTGATGTCTTCCTTACTGATGAGGATCTTGCTGAATTAGAGAGAGCAGCAGCAGAAGAAGAAGAAGCAGCAAGATTGGATGCCATGGAGGACGACGAAGACACATTTGAATATCATGTTTCCCCTGTTCGATCTCCTAGTCCTCGTTTGGATACTATAGCACGGGCACCTTCTAGTTCTAGGCCTCCAAAATTGAGTACCATTGGGAGGGGAAAGAGGAAGATGTAGATTACATGTGGTTGTTAATGTTTTCCTCTTTTTGACATGATTATATGTAAACATTTATAAACTTATGATGCTGTTATACATTGAAACTATGAGTATTTGATGACTATGAATGATGAAATTTCAATTATTGAGTGTTTGATGATCATATGACATGTGTAATCTTTGAATTATGAGTGTTTGATAATCAAATTAGGCTCTTATGTTCTCTAAATGCATTAATTTGTTCTTGTTTTTTGTTAACCTACGGTTTTTTTTTTTGCCGAGTCCGTGCCGAGTCTTTTCCCGAGTCTGTGCCGAGTCCCGAGTCCAAGTCATATTTTTGGGCTGCCGAGTCCGCGGCGAGTCCGAGTTTGCAAACTATGATACATACATAGCCCGAAGGCTTTTGGCACCAATAGAAGTAAGAAGGTCCAGGAGTTCGTCCTATCAAGTCTTGGATCATCAGTTAGATGTTGAGGAGGAGAAACATCACTCAGGCGCTTTTCCGCCAACCACGGACTTATAATGCGGTCCCCCGCACGATCATTTTGCAATGAACGGCCCTCTCTTCGAAGAAGAGATTGGTTGGGTATCCTTTAATGACTACCAACTGGACATAGTGTTGTGATCCTACAAAACTAGATTCTGTGCAACCGGCAACTCTCGATCTAGGATGTATTTCAGGACCACGGTGAACTGACAGTGTAGTACTACAACTAAATGGTTCCTTACACTACTTTGGCCAAAGTGTTTACATTCAATGAAGAATGTAGGTCATTTGTCACTTACACTAGCCAGGTTCAACTTGACTTGAGGCTATCTTATTCTACGCGTAGGTTGGTCTATCGGGGTAGTCCATACCCTAGACTTCCTACAACAATCTATCTACTAGAATGGAGATCATTTTAATAAGAACCTACAACTAACTCCCCTATTCAGGATACTCTCATCCTAGGAGATTCATTAACTTGACTAAGTTAACTAGTATCCAGTTGTAACTTGTAGCTTAATAAATGCTCTCGATTCATTCCTAGTATATAATAACTATGTACAAGCATATACTCCATATATGGAGTCAGTACAATAAATGCAGCTTTCTTTTCGATGCCTAGTGCAAACTGTACACTATTGAATGCAAAACTGATAGAAAAGAACATACAAAATTCATTTAAATTTGCAAATTATCTTTTGTTGATAAACAATTATCCCTTAGATATTTATTTCCAAGAACACCAATCCTTACTTCCTATTCTTTATAATCCCCAGATATGAAACTAACTTACTTCTGAATACAGGAACATCAGTAAGCATAAATTAGAAAAGAATTAACATGCCTGATACGAGCTTCCCTTAGTTGGTTGAAATAAGTGAATGCTTCTTCTCCAGTCTACCACCAACAAGACTTCTAGCTGGCTCTGTTAATGAATTCCTAACTCAACTTTTTGACAGTTCCAAGCTGTTGTTCTCAGAATCTGAAAGTGCTTCTTTCAACACAAACAGAATACCTCCTTTAACAAACTAAAGACTAAAGACTTTCTTAACAAATGATGAATACTCGAACAATGCTCTCAAATTAGTATTTTCCTTCTCAACAGAAACAGCTCTTCACACTTGAATAAACAAAACAAACTTCTCCTTTCTATTTTTCGTGTGCTATGAATGAACATTCGCAGGCTTATATAGTGTTGGAAAACTTAACCAATTCCCCTTTCCAAGGTGTTTGTGCTGCCAACGGGGTTTGGAAAGTTTCAAAGAAGAAATGTGTCGCCCTATGGAGAGTATTTCGACTTCTACCAGCTGATAGCAATGATGTATTTTCAATTCGCACATGCTCAGTTCACAAAATCGTGACACCTTCTGATATTGGCGCGATTCAACAGGTAGGAATAAGTGACGAATTAAAACAAGACTATTTCCCAGGTTGAACGACGTCCACATCCCCATTTAAGCTATGCACGAATTTACTCGGCCGTTTTCAGTTGCTTGGCCAAGTTGCGCGATTCTTCCTGCACGTTTTCACTTCTTCCGCCATTTTAACGGGCATGAACTCCTATTTTCGCATTTTAATTTCTTTTCCACCATTTTGATATAGTTCTAAAGAAATATTTGAATTTGGCGAATTAACAAAGATATTGGATTCAATATAGAAGTCAAAACAATTTGATTTCGACTTTCAAAAGAAATACACATTTTTTAGAGAAAAACGTCATGTTTCCAATTTCGTGATTTAGTTTCATTTCTCTAATGAATATTCAATAAAATGCTCAATTAAACTTCATTTGATTTTCCATTCTATTTTAATAAATATATCTATATATATATCTTATTATATTAAAATATTTATATAATATAGTTTTAGTTTACATTATATATTTATGTATAATTATTTAAAATAATTTAAATAATTTCGTATACATATTTATATTTTGTAAAGACTATAGTATATACATATTTTAATATAATATTAAATATATAAATATTTTTACCTTTACACCTATACATGTATATACATTTACATTTTAGATTATACGTACGTATACTGTGAGCCAGTCAACATACTTTCACTATACGTACCCATGTATATGTAGATATATGTGTATATGTAAGTACCGAGGTAACATTGTCATGACAGGTCAGTTGTGGGTATGTATACATGTATATGTATATGTTTATCTCCTTTATGTATAAGTATTCATAAATACATTTATATCGACGCACACGTATGGCATATCCATCTGCTCTCATACGTTGTTTTGACATGAATATACTTATGAACACTTGTACCTACTGTATTTATATGTATATATACATATATACATATACACCTGCCCACCTCCAACCAGAAACATTATCCCAAATATGGTTATACTAGCAAGCATCACTTATTCACACATTCAGAAGTAGATACGACTCCTAAAGATACTAAACAAATCTACGGATGACTTACCCTTAACTTCAACAAATGACTTAGCTTACTCAGTCTATTGTATGTGTGTGTATGCCCAATTGGTACTCGTTACTGTTTACCCGACCAAGTTCCTCCCCGAGTGATATCTCTCCTCTGCCTGGAGGTACGAACTTGTTTCTTGCACATCATGACACGACAACGGGAGTCATTTGCTCAAAACCAAGGCAATATACATAAAGCATCGTAGAAAGTTAGAACAACATTATTCCATAACTTTATATGCTACTTTCATTCAAGAATTACATCAATAGGAGTATCAGATAATGAGACAATCATTAGGACACATTCAGTTGATCACAAGAACAATTTGTTTTATTCATCAGAAAGATTCAAACATTTACAATGTACTTCCTATGCAGTAGTAACTATACAATCGGGGTGTAACAAACCCAATAACATAGTGTGAATACAAAAATGGCCAATAAATATACATGTAAATTACAACAAATCACAAATTCCTCTTCTCCACTCTAGTGAAAATATGGGGCCTACTCCTTGTAGTCAATTGTTTATCTACTTTTGTACTAGAAGGCTATGGTTCCACCATAGAACTATATGGTAATGATTCAATCTCTACCTCAAGCTCAACATCATTTGTAATGACGTCATCCAATCCAATGTCTCCTTTTGTTGTAGTTGCACCCTCCTTTGGTTTCCTTTTGAAATCAACAATCTCATTTATGTAAAAATAGAGGTGTCTTTGTCTTGATTAGTCCAATCTCTATATGGATCAATCTCATTCAAATCTATAGGCTCCTTGATGGTTGTGTCCTATGTCATTCTTTTGCAAAGGTGAAGGTTGTATTGCACAAAAACAAGGTTATTGAGGCATTCTTGTGAAAGCTTGTTGCGCTTCTTTATGTGTTTAGCCTCAAACAAACTCTAGTTATGTTGACATTGAAAATTGCTACAAGGTTGAGGCGAAATGTGGAGGGATAGCTTTTGAATATTTGGGGTATTTCTACCAAAATCTTCCCATAAAACAACTGCAAAAAAGATATTCAAAAGTTTGTAAGTAATAATTGTAAGATATAAGTGAATAATATAGGTGTCATTTGGAGATGAACCTCATATGTTGGTGACAAACTAGTGATGCAGGTCTATCATTTATATGTGTATTTTTTTATGTATTGTCATAGTTTCTAGATATTTCTAGGCTCATACACATAAGCAGGAATTTGGTTGTTATAACCTTTTCATAATAGTTGTAATGAGCCAACAAATAAAACTAAACCTATTTGTTTTTAGCTTGTATCTAGGAGGTTAGAATCAGTTTCTGAGTGGTTTTGATTTTTCTAAATAAACCTTTTAATAATAGTTGTAATGAGCCAACGAATAAAACTAAACCTATTTGTTTTTAGCTTGTATCTAGGAGTTTAGAGTCAGTTTAGGAGTGGTTTTGATTTTTCTAAATCAAAGAAGATTTGGATGAGTCTATATTGGGCTCAAATCATCTTCATTTTGATGTATAAAAGCAAGCCTTGTATTGAGCATTAAACTAAGGAGAGTTACCCGTGTGAAATTAAAAAAATATCAGTTTCAGTAAAATGCTCATAACTTTCTCATTTCTCAATGAAATTGAAGAATTTAAAATGTCCTGGAAAGCTTGAGATGAGTAGAATAAAATCCAGAAATCATTTTGGAAAATTTGTTTTGATGAGCATGCTGTTATATGCAGAAAGGTGATGGGTTTTGTAGAGCATGATACGTAATATTTCAAGACTTCTATTGCAATTATGAATTAAAATTGATGTCGATAAGTTTTATGAATTGTGATTTAATATAGTTTGCATAACTAAAGACCTATTTTGCGGATAATCCATTGATCATGGTAAAGAAGAATCAATTTGGTCTTGTTGGGAATAAATTTTTTCATGAGTAGCAAATTGTTCCTTAGCACTACATCATTATTGGTATCAGAGCATGAAACAATTCAGAGTCTGTGGAAGAGGACATTGTCGAGGAAGACCAGTTGCAAATGTAGAAATTTTGGAAGAGATGAGTAATATTCAAGCACGGTTGCAGGCAATGGAGCTTGCACAAAGAAGAGGAGTTGACGTGGGAGATGTCAGTGACAGAGAGGAAGAATCAATTTGGTCCTTTTGGGAATTAAAATTTTCATATGAGTAGCAAATTTTTCCTTAGCCCTACATCACCTAGTGTTGTATATTATTGCACCTTATATTTACTTAGGTTATATGTTTTATTTACTTAGGTGAAATAGGAAATAAGAGCAAATGTCAACTCTTGTCAACTCCCTTGATTGATGGGATTCTTTGCCACCTCTATGTCATTTAACTGCTTAACTAAGGGTAGTTATATGCCACATCTCCCTCATCAAGGTAAGTTCACTTCACACTAATGCTCTAATAGTTGATTTATTCCACTAATTCACTACTCCTTTGGGACACTTGTCACCTTGACTTGTGCATACCAATAGCCTACATATTGTAGTCTATTTCCTTGTTGTAGATACATTGAATATAGATATTGGAATGCTATTATTTACATCTTGTTTGCATTTGAATTAGTGTCATCTTGCTTTGATACCATGTTAGATTTGGTGGATATTTTCCCAAGCAATACACATTGGTGCTGGCTAATTGTTTTGATTTTTGTCATTTGATTGTACTTTTAGCTTTCCAGCCCACATTGGACATAGTAAAACTCTAGTATATCAGCTTCCACTTTGTAAATGCACTAATTTATAAAGTGCCAAATATTGTAAGTTGCTAAGGTGTCTAAATTGAGCTATGGGGGGAGTGGGGGGTGTTAATGCAAATGCACTCAACTTATAAGTGCCATCGCACATGTACCTATCTTTGGGAGGGGGCTAATATACTGACATTTTGTAAAAACAAACTAAAATAAAGTACCATCTTTGAGAGGCTTAATCCATGGGCTTCTAGTGGTTCTACATAATAGGACATATTGTGGATGAGCATTGTCATCACATGACATGCATTGTGATTCCACCTCTATCCATTGATAAAAGATGACATCAAGTTGCATCAAATTTTTTGGATCCTCCTGTTCTCTCTCTACGACATCATGCTTATAATTTGACACATCAAGTCACATCTAAAATTGAGAGCCATTCATCTATGGGAATTTTCCTAAATCTTGCATCTAATTCACATCAATTCACATCTCAAATTGAGAGCTATTTATAATAGTCAATGTTTCCACATCTTGCATGGTACTAGATCCCATTGTCTAGCTTTAGTCATAGTTCAACATTGACATCAAGGTACATGAGTAGCTTCTAGATTCATTCACCATCTGTTTGTTGAGCACAAGGAAATACTGAGAGGGGGGAGGAGGGGGAGGGGGTGAATCAGTATTTAATAATCTTTTACTTTCCAAATTCAATCAATTATATTATTATACCAACTACACATTCAAGATCTAGCAATTAAATATAAAATGAGAACACATTATTTATGTGGAAACCCTTTCGGGAGAAATCCACGGCACAATATTGCTTTTATATATATAATTTCTTCTTCTTGTAGGCTTCAACCTAATAGAGACTCGAATCTCTACTTGACAAAAATATAGGCTCCAACCTATTGAAGGCTTCAACTTCCCTACACAAATTGAGTTTCAACCCAACAAGAGGTGACAACCTCTTATTTGATAGGCTCCAACCTATTAGTTCTTCAAATGCTGATATGATATCTTCTTTTACACAAATCTGATCAAATTATAATTTTTTTCACTGTCCTCACAAATCTGATTCAATCACCAATCTCTTTCTTCTTAAATCTGAACATTATTAATCCATTTTCATCATACAAATATCTTCACTATATTTCTGATTTATTCTTCATATTTCTGCTCTTACTCTTTTTTATTATTCAGAAAATATTCATTGAAGTTGTTGCTTTTTGGTTGCCTCTTCAACCTTTATTTATACCACTCTATTTTGCTAAGGGATGTGTCTATTTATTAAATGAATGTGTCCTCAAATGAATTGCAGCTTTCCAATGTTTGAGTCACACCTTTTTGTTAGCTCCTTTAATTATATTTATTTTCAATGAGTCATTGCCTAAGACAATAATCACTTCTTTATTTATTTAGTAGCTGCATTTAGGGGAATCACTGCACTTTATTTAAGTTATTTTCTGTCTTATATATCATTACTTTGAACGCCTCCTGTATGTATGTGGTTGGCCTGAATGATAATTTAACTTTAATTTATTCACTAATGGCTAAGGCACCAAGGGAGTGGGCCAGGATATTAAATTTGCTTTGGAGGTCAGCCTGCATTTTGTGCTTTCACCATATTATTACTTTGGACAATTCATTTGATAATTTCTGTGTATGCTACTAGAGTGAAATCATTTCCACTTGGATACCACAGACCAAACTCCAATGTTCCCTTTAAGTATTTGAGTATTCGTTTTACTACTTGAACATGTTTTTTCTTTGGTGCAGCTTGAAATCTTGCTACCATACCAATTGCTTGCATAATATTTGGCCTTGAGGCTGTCAAGTATAAAGACTTCTAATCATTGATCTATAAAGCGTTTGGTTTGCTTCAAGCACTCATCAACTTTACTTAACTTACATCTTGTTACCATGGGGGTACTCATAGGATTACAATCTTCCATTCTGAACTTTTTCAACATTTTCCTTTGCATGCGTGGCTTGTGAAATAAATATTCCCTTCTTTGATTGTGATATTTGCAAACCAATAAAGAAAGATAATTCACCTAGCATGGACATCTGAAATTCCTTCTACATCTCCATTGCAAATCCTTGACACATGTTTTCATTGATTCCTCCAAAAATGATGTCATCCACATAAACTACCACAATCAACTGATCATTGCCTACGGTCTTAATATATAAGTTGCTATCCGCAACTTCCTTCTTGAACCCTTCTTGTTGTAGATGTTTGTCAAGTCTAGCATACCATGCTTTGGGGGCTTGTTTCAACCCATAGAGTGCCTTCTTCAATCTACATACATAGTCTTTATCCTCTGATAATAGGAATCCTTCTAGTTGTTCAATGTAAACTTCTATATCTTCATTTAGAAAGGCGGACTTAAACATCCATTTGATAAACCTTGAAATCCTAAAAGCTAGCATAAGCTAAGAACATCCTTATGGCTTCCAACCTAGCAACTGGAGCAAAATTCTCTTTGAAATCAACACCTTCTATTTGAGCATACCCTTTACATACCAATCTCGCTTTGTTTCTCACAACCTGACCATCTTCATTCAACTTATTTTTGAACACCCCCTTAGTGCCAATAACATTTTTATCCTTAGGTCTTGGGACAAGTTCCCAAGTATTATTATTCTCAATCTGGTTCAACCCTTCATTCATAGCTTCTATCCAATTTTTATCTTCACTTGCTTATTTTAAGTTCTTAGGTTCAATCATAGATAGCAATGCCACATTTTTAGCTTCCAGATGTCTTACCATTCTTCTTGTTGTTCTGACCTCGTCATCTCCTATTATCAAATCTTTCGGATGGTTCCTTTGAACAAACTTAGATGGTGCCTTGGTGTTTCTTGGTTCAATTATTTCATCTTCTCTTTTCTCTACATCTTCCTTGTATCTTTCTTCATAAGGTTAGTTATCTGCTCGTGGTTCATCTTGATAGTTTTTCTCCTCATTTATCTTCACATTTGTGCTTTCACATATTTCATGCAATCTCTTATTGAAACATCTGTAGGCCTTACTCCTTGAAGAGTAGCCCAAAAATATTCCTTCATTTGCCCTTGCATCGAACTTCCCTAAATCTTCTTAGTCTCTTCTAATATAACAAGGAATTCCAAACACTTTGAAGTATTTCGCGGATGCAGGCCTTCCCTTCCATAACTTATATGGTGTCTTATTATGATTTGCTTTGATTTTGGCTCTGTCAAGGATATAAATTGCTGTGTGCACCACATATTTCCAAAACATGTTAGGAACCTTGGATTCATTCATCATGCATCTAGCCATTCCTTGAACAGTTCTATTCTTTCTTTCCACTACTCCATTTTGTTGTGGAGTTCTTGCTATAGAATATTGTCTTCGTATCCCATGTTTCTCACAAAAATCTTCAAATTCGTTTGAAGTGAATTCACCTCCTCTATCTGATCTAAGGAATTTAAACCTCATGCCTGTCTCATTTTCCACCAAGGCTTTGAATACCTTAAATTTTTCCAATGCTTTAGATTTCTCCTTAAAAAATGTAAGCCCATGTCATTCTAGAAAAATCATCAATTAATAGCTTGAAGTATCTTTCACCTTGAATACTCCTTGTCCTAGTGGGTCCACACAAGTTTGTGTGAATAAGCTCTAGAGGTTGTGATGAAAAGTGACATTGCTTGCAAATGAACTTTATAGGCTTTGATATCATAGGCATATCTCTCATTGCTTCTCTTCAACTAATTTTGACAAGGTTGTGAAAGTTTAGATGCCCCATTCTTTTGTGCCACAACCAATTCTCATCGTCTTTTCCCATACAATATTTCTCACCTTGGATGTCATTTAAAACATAAAGATTATTTCCTATTCGGCTGGCTTCTGCAACTTGCCTCCTTTTCTTATCTCACAACCTTCGGCATGAAATGTGAGGATGTGCCCTTGGTCGCACAATTGACTCACACTTAATAGGTTATTCTTCAATCCTTCCACATATAGCACGTTCTCTGTTCTTGTTCTCCCATTATCCAAAGTAAGTGATCCTCTTCTTGAAATTCTTTCCAATGCATTATCACCAAATCTTACAGTTCTACCATTGATTCTTTTTAAAGTGATGAACTTGCTCTTATCACTTGTCATATGTCTTGAACATCCACTGTCTATATACCATTGATCACTTTCATTTTTGGCATGTAGGGCTGTTTGAACTATCATGGATTTTTCTCTCTTCTTCCATACTTTTGATCTTTCTTCTCTTTTATGTTCTACCTCATTGTTTTTCTTAAGAGGTTCAAAGAAACTGCTTTTGCAAAAGTTTGTTGGATGTCCAAAATTATTGCACTTGTGGCATATCATATTAGGATTCATGAGTGGAGTGAATGAGTTGACATTTTTGCTCATTATCCCAAATCTTCCAACCTTGTTTAGTAAAGACCCTTTCCCAAATTGATCAGATATTTACGATTTTTTCACAGTTTGACAGATGCAAACATTTTGTCAAATAGTTCACTTGCTTGCAGTTAAGAGTTATTTCCATATTGCATTTGAGTGAAAATTGCATGCATTGATCTTTTCAAAGGAACTCTTCTTCTAATAATGGTAACTTATCATTCACCATTTAATTATGCATAGTATAAGTTCATCACAACAACAATTGTTTTTGAACATTCATAATTCAGCTTGATGCAATGAGACAATAAATTGCATAGAATTGTTATTCAGATTCAGACAGTAACCTTACAATGAGCATCCTTTTCATTTACAGATATTCACTTTCTAAACAAACATGACCATTCAATATTGGTTCAGATCTAACCTTATACTCCAACAGCAATATAATATTCAAAGTTTAATAGAGTAGTGGCAATAACATATCACATCCCTGATTTCTGAAGTGCCTAGGAGCTACAATGCCTTTGGAAATAATACGCTGGAAAAATAAAGGATTGACGGTGGCTTTGGCTGGAGCTAAAGCTCCATGTCAGATTGCTGACCTCCCATAGTGAGCAATGACCAATAGAAATAAGCTTGTGATGAAATAAGGTCACGATCCTTCTCTCACAATGATGCGGCTATTCATAGATGATTGTTGGTCATCAAATGTGGTGGCACAGGTTGGTATCAGCCTCCAACAATATTAACATTCCATTTCAAACCATATTTGCAATATAAGGTGCGCCTTGATAATAAACAAGCAAATACAATAAAAATAGGCAACGGCTTATAATGACTTCGATCTTAGCAGATGATAGCCACGACTTCCTTATGCAGATATACGATCACCAAATTTCACAATATATTCATATATATATATATATATATTCCAGCAATATAACACGATCCAATCTGAGCAATATATAAAATAGACAATCGACAATATGAATAAAATTTGTGCAACATATGATGTAAATTGATTAGCAACCAGGAGTAATAATATGCAATCGAACTAGGCTGGATACTTATCGAAAACTCCCCAAATTTGTCTTTGAAGGAGACCCACAAATTTGGCAATGATTTGCAAACACAGGCTAGGGTGGAATCGTTTCACCACTGAAACCCCGAAATCTCAAGCCCAAAAGCTCTCAGTAAAATAAATGAATAAAACTCCAATGATGAATAATGCATTCCCGAATGCACCTTTTGTAGCTTCCCGTGAAATAACTGTTCACAAATATTTGAATATTTAACTTTAGGAGGGAAATAGTGACTTTATAATATTTAGGGCCCACTTTAGTCACTTTATAAAAATATTAATTAATTAATATTATTCGTAATATTTACTTTGAAAGAATAATATTAATTAATCAATAATTAATTCCCTTAATTTATTTAATGGATTACGGGAATAAAATAAGCAACTGAAATATCTGAATTATTAATTGGAAGGGGACATTATAGTCCTCCCTTCTCGGAATTGCTTGCCCACAAGCAATTTCAGATTAGGATGTTGAAGGACCTACTCATTCTCCCATGTTGCATCTTCCCCTGGATCTAACAAGATATTCCTTAATTGTTTTGTTTCTCAACTTCCTCTCGCAAACATCCAAAATCTCATCCAAAATCAGAACCAATTTGCCCTCTTCATCAATAGGTGGTAATTCTACTGAAATTGTCACCTGTTGTCCAAGTGCCTTTTTGAGGCATAAAACATGAAAAACATTATGAATCCTACTGCTCTTAGGTAGCTCCAGCTCATAATCCACCTCATACACTCTACTGATGATCTTGTACGGCCCATAGAACCTCGGTCTCAACTTCTCGGCACCACTCCTCTTTAAAGAGGATTGTTTGCGAAGATAGACCAAATCTCCAACCTCAAAAGTATGCTCTGTCTTGTGTCTATTTTCTTACACCTTCTGTTGATTTTGAGCATGCTGCAGATTATCCTTCAGTGACTTAAGGATATCCTAATTCTCCTTTATCCAATCCTTTGCCTTGGGTGCTCGATTATCACCAAATGCCATATCCAAAAATGAATAAGCCTCGCAATCGTACAACGCTCTGAAGGTGACATCCCAATAGACATATGATAGGTGGTATTATAGCAATACTCACCCAAGTGCAACCATCTAACCTGGGCCCTCTACTGCCCTGCAACATAGTTGCACAGATAACCCTCAATCCATTTATTCACTATCTCCGTTTGCCCATCTGTTTGAGGGTGATAGCTGGTGCTCGGAGTTAATTTTGTCTTGACAACTTGAATAACTCTTGCCAGAAAGCATTGAGAAAGTGGCTATCCCTATCACTAACAATATTCTTCGGTAATCCATGTAACCTGAATACCTTTTTGAAGAATAAATCTGCCACTTGTGGTGCCTTGTACTTGTATGAGATAGCCATGAAGTGTGCAAATTTCGTTAACTGATCAACCACAACAAAAATGCAGTCTCCACCTTGTACCTTAGGAAGACCGGTGATGAAGTCCATTGATATGCTGTCCCATTTTGCTCTGGAATAGGCAACGGCTGCAATAGGCTAGCAGGGAAAGTGTGCTCCGACTTGTTCTACTGACAAGTGGTGCATTCTCTAACATGGCGCAAAAAATCATCTTTGAGGCCCCTCCAAGAGAACCTCTCTCTAATCTTCCCGTAGGTCTTAAAGAACCTTGAATGTCCTGCTAAAGGAGTGTCATGCACAACTCTCATGATTTTCTCCTTCAATTTAGATTTTTGAACCAAGAATATCCTGTCCTTGTAGTAGATGATATCATCCACTACCTTATACCTGTCATCCTATATTTTTCCATCCATCGACTCATAAGCAAAAACATCCCTAGAGTACTCAACTAGTAGAAGGGCTTTCCAATCCATTGAAATCTCGGACAAGGAACATATGGCTGGCTTCTTGGAAAGAGCATCAACCACTGTATTTTTCTTCCCCTTCACATACTCGATATCAAAATCATATGCCTCAATTTTACTTGCTCATTTTTGTTGGCATTCATTCAAGTCCTTCTGCTCCGAGAAGTACCTCTGGCTATTATGATCAATTCTGACTACAAATTGCCCACCAACCAAATACTGCATGAACATCGCCAACGCATGCATGATGGTGAGCATTTCCTTGTCGTATATATAATACAACCTCTTTGCATCACGGAGCTTCCTACTCTCATAGGAAATGGGATGCCTATTCTGCATTAATACTGCACCAATTCCCTCTCTTGATGTGTCACATTCCAGTACAAAGGGCTGGGTGAAATCCAACAATGCAAGAACTTGACAAGTACTCATGACCTTCTTAAGTTTGTCAAAGGCCCGTTGAGTCTCGCTGGTCCATCTAAAAGCAACCTTCCTGGTGAGGTCTATGAGAGGTGCCCCATGCTGTGAAAATCCTTTGACAAACCTCCTATAGTAATTTCAAAGGCCAAAAAAGCCTCACAGCTCTGTGAGTGTCCTTCATGGTGGCCAATCTAAGATTGCTTGGATCTTTTCTTGATGTACCTGAGTTCCTTGTGCATTGATGATGTGACCCAAGTACAATATTTCCTTCATCCAAACTCACCTTTGGAGGCCTTGGCATATGATGATTGTGCCTTCATTATACCCAACACCTCATCAAGATGCTTCAAGTGATCCTCCCATGTTTTGTTGTATATCAATATATCATCGAAAAATACAAGAACTTAAGTAATTGCTTGTTGAAGATGTGATTCATGTAGGACTGAAATGTTGCGAGAACATTGGTCAAACCGAATGGTATGACCAAAAACTCGTAATGCCAATAGTGGCACTTGAAAGTTGTTTTATGGATGTCGTGATCCCGCACTCTGATTTGGTGGTATCCTGATTTGAGATCTATCTTCAAGAAAAAGACAACTCCATGTAATTCATCTAACAATTCATCGATCCTAGGTATTGGATACCTATTCTTTATTGTCGTCTTGTTCAACGCGCGGTAGTCAATACACATTCAAAGAGTCCCATCCTTCTTTTTAACCAACACCACAGAGAGGCAAAAGGACTCGAACTTAGCCTAATATGATCCATATCTAGTAGCTCCTTGGTTGCTTTTTCAATTTCATCCTTGAATTTCTTCGGATGCTGGTAGGGAGTAGTAATGACGAGCTTGGACCCTTCCTCAAGATCAATGGTATGTTCAAATCCCCTGTTTGGTGGCCTCCCTAGAGGAATATCACTGAAGATACATTGCGACTATTCAATACCTCCTGCAAATCATTTTGGTAGTGTTTAGGCCTGCTGTCCATGGACTTAGAAGAAATCAGACATTGTGCTGCCCAAGCAACATCACCATGTCTAAAAATACTCTCCATATGTTTGGTTGAAACCACTCTAGGAGCTCCATTAGACATCCCCCTGAATGCCACTTTCTTGCCATCTACCTTGAACTTAAATTCCATGGTTTGGAAGTTTTGAGAATACTTCTCAATTGAGTGCAACCACTGAATACCCAAGATGGCATTGGTGTCACCTAAGTCAACCACATAGAAATCATCGGTAATTGTATAGTTACCAATCATTATGCTCATTTGAGGAACCTTCTACATACAAGAGATCTAATATCCATCGGAAACCTTGACATTAAATCCCTCATGCTCCATAGTCTACAAACCTTTTTTGGTAACCATTGCAGAGTCTATAAAATTGTGTGTAGCCCCACTATCAATCAAGACTATGATCCTTTGTCTCTGTAGTACTCCACGAACTTTAAAAGAGTTGAATTTTGGTGTACCAGACATAATAGCAAGTGTACTACCCTTCACCCCCTTAGGTGGTGTCTCATTGGCATCCAACTTCTCATCATTTGACTCACTGTGTTCGCTGCCCTGGTTATGATCAGATTTCTCCTCTTCCTCACTCTTTGATACAATCTCTATATAATGCACTTTTCCCTTACCAAGACACCTATGTCTTGGATCCCAAGGCTCTCTGTAGTTGAAACCTTGTTTCTTTCTCCGCAACAGCTATCGAGTCTCATCATCCATTCTATTTTTCTCGGGCCATTCTTTCTAAAAGGGTTTCTTTCCTTTGTCCTTCTCAGAGGTAGAGCCTTTGGACTGAAATTTGTTCTTCAGGTTGGAGGAATCCATATCCCTAGCTTTCTTGATTGCCTCTTGTAGTGAGCTAGGATTTAGAGCTTTGACCCAACCCCTTAAAGGGTCCATCAAACCATCCATGAACAAAACCAACAATCTCCTTTCTGAAATATCAGTGACTAAAACAAGCCTTTGGAAATCAGCAATGTAGTTGTCCACTGATTCCCTCTGCTTCAGTTGGGCTAACTCCTTAAAATGGAGTTCAAGATCCTTAACATCAAACCTCTCAATTAACCTTTCGGTAAACTTAGCATAAGAGGTGATTTGATCATGGCCCATTGCCAGTGCATTTTATTGCTTCATCTTCAGGCATTGGATTCAACTGGAAATATGTATCAACTTTTTGAATCCACGCATGAGTTGATGTCTTCCCAGATCCATCAAAGTAAGGCAAACTCAGTTCACCAACTTTCCTCCTAAGATCATTGTGATGCTCACGATTACCCCTGTTGGGCATATGTCTCATCCTCAAGTCTATATAGTCACGGAGGGAGATATCATGTTGAAAACCTGGTCCTACATCAACCCAATCTTGTCTAATTTGTTCCTGCAACTCGATCAATGTGGACCCATTGCCTTCTTGAGGCTCTACTTTGGGTGGAAATATAGGCATTAAAGGCCTTGAACTAGCAAGTGCAACAATCTGATTTAGCATTCCGTTATTGACCGAATTGTCTCCTTGGCCATTATGGCCATTTCAGTTATTCCCATTGTTATTGTTATTGAGCATGGTTTGGCTCATCAACTCCATCAATTGAGTCATGCGCTGATTGGTTTCCCTTTGCTCAACCAACAAAGCATTGAGAAGGTATTTCCCTCTCTGATCGTCCCCTCTTTCTCCCATCTCAGCCTCTATATGTGCACCACCTCTTGTAGCAGAGTCAGTGCCACTGCTAGAAGGAGATATCTGGTGTATTCCCAAAATACTAGAGGTAGTTTCCCCTTAAGGAACTTGAGTTGGCTGCCATTGCTTCTTAATCTCCCTATTGTAGTACCTTCTCTATTTGTCTCTCATGAAACCCTTAGGTTGGTAGGAACATCGACCCTAATACCACTATAAAGACCCTTGCCCAAATTGATCAAATATTTACGATTTTTTCATAGTTTGACAGATGCAAGCATTTTGTCAAATAGTTCACTTGCTTGCGGTTAATAGTTATTTCCATATTGCATTTGAGTGAAAATTGCATGCACTGATCTTTTCAAAGGAAATCTTCTTCTAATAACAGTAACTTATCATTCACCATTTAAGTATTGCATAGTATAAGTTCATCACAACAACAATTATTTATGTTCATAATTCAGCTTGATGCAATGAGACAACAAATTGCATAGAATTGTTATTCAGATTTAGATTGTAACATTACAATGAGCACCCTTTTCATTTACAAATATTCACTTTCTAAACAAACATGACCATTCAATATTGGTTCAGATCTAACCTTTATACTCCAACAATGATATAATATTCAAAGTTTAATAGAGGAATGACAATAACATATCACGTCCTCGATTCCTAAAGCATGTAATGTCCCTTGTTGGGACGCAAACCCCAACGGCCAAGCATTGGGACGAAACCCCCAACGGCCACGTGTCCGGTGAGCCCCACCTAGATCTTTTGATGGTGGGATGCAAACCCCACTCACCCTTAACACCTGGGGTAGCCGCCCTCACTACTAGGCCAGTCTTTTGGTGTCGTGGTTGGGTCTTAGTGGTATTAGAGCTGAGCTCTTGAGGTCGAGACCCGCGGAGTGTGGTGGGTTGTAATGTCCCTCGTTGGGACGCAAACCCCAATGGCCAAGCGTTGGGACGAAACCCCCAACGGCCACGTGTCCAGCGAGCCCCACCCAGATCATAGGCTAACTCAGATGGTTTGAGGGTCTTTCTTGGCAGTGATCAGTGTGTTTTCTCCTTCAGAGCTCAGTGTGGGCTCAGGTTTGGCCTTCGTTAGACTCAGTTCTTCATACTTATTATTTATAGTAAGTCACCATTTCAGGGGAGTTAGGGTTACTATATTTAGTAAGGCACCTAGATAGGTCTCAGATGTAGTGTTGACCTCTTAATCAATTGGATGGCGAAATATTAAATGTTTAATGAGTAATTATCATTAAAGGTACTTTAATGATAATTAAATAATATAAAGTTAAATTATAAAGTCAAGAAGTGTACTTTATTTCCGATGATGCCATGACCCTCAATTAAAATCACTTAAAGTACATTTATTATATAATGGATTTGAGTGCCCAAGTTTGAGGACTTATTATAAAGTTTTTATTAAAAACGTAAAAGTGGATTTGAAAAGCAATTTAAATGCCATTAAGGGATCGACCTCCTTTAAGAGGTTATAAAAAGGCATCAAAGCAAAGGGATTTCATTGTGATTGAAGATTAAAAACTTGTGTGTTTGGAGTTCTTGCTTGGAGGAGGAACCAGCTAGGGTTTCTGCCATTGTTGAGCCTTTGGGAACGAAAACTCTCATAGGTTGTGCAATTTTGAGGCTATGAAAGACCAACTGAGATTATTCCCTGAGTGTGGGCTTCATCCAGGAGTCCAATATGTGCATATTTGAGAAGTTCTATTCAAGGTTTCAAGGAATAAACATTTGCAGATTAGAAGTTTGGTAAATTGCTAAAGTACTCGTGAATAGTAAACCGCTACAGTACCCGTGAATAGTGCCGCTACAGTGCCGCGCGACAATGATTTGAACCAATATTGTGTTGAAGTTGGCAAGGCTTTCATATATCTACTGCTATAATCTGGGTTGTTATTAATATTTAATTTATTCAAGGGTTTATCCAAGCTGGATGTAAATATATATGCAGAGGTTTCAGCCTTCAGTTAAGTTGCTGTGCACCTTTCAGACCATCGTGCATTTCCAGGTTTGAACCGTATTTGTATTTAACTTGCTTTTGGTTTGTTGCCGATCAAACTTTCAGTAATTTATAAATTCTATATTGCTGAAGTAATTTTCTGAGCATAAACGTTGTAATCTGCCATTCAATATTGACTTATTTGAAGTATGTTGAGATTATTGAATACATCTGAAAGGTGTCTTTATATCAATCAAATAAAAAGGATTTGAGGAGCATGTTGTTTATCAGATTTGGTGTAAGCATCTTATGTTGAATCTCTACAGGTCATAATGCATTAGCTTGTATTTCATGTATGGCTGTAGCTCTGTTTGAGCATCAAAACTCAAGTAAAACAGTTCACTTCTATCATTTAATGAGCTGCCATAAATCTGTAGCTTTACATTTTCATGTATACCTCTGTATGACATACCAGTGGGGTGAAATTAAGCTTAGCTTTGAAATCCATTTGTGCACAAATTATGTTACTGTGAAAGTTATGCTTTAGAACATCATATGTTTGACAAAATGTCCTATTTGTCAAACTGAAATTAATCAAGCAAAATTGGAATAGAGATTGTCCCATTTGGAGTGGGACATTACAAAGCACCCAAGAGCTATGATGCCTTTGGAGATAATAAGTTGGCAAAATAAAGGATTGGCAGTGGCTTTGAATGGAGCTAAAGCTCCACATTAGATTGTTGACCTCCCATCGTGAGCAGCGGCCAATAGAAATAAGCTTGTGACGAAATAAGTCTGTGATCCTTCTCTCACGATGATGCGGCTATTCATAAATGGCTATTGGTCATCAAATGTGGCGACACAGGTTGGTATCGGCCTCCAACAATAGGTGCACCCCGATAATAAACAAGCAAATACAATAAAAATAGGTGGCAGTTTAGAATGACTTCGATCTCAGCAGATGATAGCCATGACTTCCTTATGCAGATATACGAGCACCAACTCTGACAATATATTCATATAGATATATATATATTCCAACAATATATCGATCAATATGACACGACCCAAATTGAGCAATATTTAAAATAGACAATCGACCATATGAATAACTTTTGTGAAACATATGATGTAAATCGATCAGCAACTAGGAGAAATAATATGCAATTGAACTAGGTTGGATACTTATCAAAAACTCCCCAATTAGTCTCCGAAGGAGACCCACAAATTTGGCAATGATCTGCCAACAAAGGCTAGGGTGGAATCGTTTCATCACTGAAACCTTGAAACTTCAAGCCCGAAAGCTCTTAGGAAAGTAAATGAATAAAACTCCAATGATGAATAATGCATTCCTGAATGCACCTTTTGTAGCCTCCCGTGAAATAACCATTCACAAATATTTGAATATTTAACTTTAGGAGGGAAATAGTGACGTTATAATATTTAGGTTGCACTTTAGTCACTTTATAAAAATATTAATTATTTAATATTATTCATAATATTTTATTTGAAAGGATAATATTAATTAATCAATAATTAATTCCCTTAATTTACTTAATGGCTTACGGGAATAAAATAAGCCACTAAAGTATCTGGATTATTAATTGGAACGGGACATTACATGTTTCCTGTAGGGTTAGCTCTAGCATGTGCTCCATAATTCATAATTCTATGTCTATACTTATTTCTAGCATTCAATCTACAATTTATTGCCAAATGTCCAAATTGATTGCAAACAAAACAATAGCCTTGGAAAGAAGGATAGAACCTGTTTGTATGTACCGTCCTCCAAGGGGGAGATTTTCTGAATGGTCTTTTCATGGTTTGCCATTGATTCTCTTCCGTTTGTATGTTTCACCTTTGACGGAGTCTTGAACCATTTGTGAGTAGGTTTTCTGGTTTTCTTTATTTGCCTCTTTAGGTGGCTGATTAGTTTTTGAACTTTGGCCTTCTTCAAATCCCCCACTCTTGTCACATGTGGGCTTTTGGGCATTTATGATCTTATCCAAAATTTTTGAGCTTCTCATAATCTTTTATTCTCGATTCAATTGTGCCATGGTCTTTTCCAAATCCTTTCTTAGTGATACAATCTCGGATTCTAACTTTTCACAACTTTCTTCCCTTTCCTTTAACTTGCTTTTTATTCCATCCTCAATCCTTTTTGCCTCTTCACACTTTTTTTATTAAGAGGGGTAAATGCTTTTGATCCGGAGCTATGAACCGGTGAGGTCACAAATGGGGGACCTCATCACCAATATTAATTCTCAATAATTACACCCCACTGGGGTTTGAACCTTGATGGCAAGAATAACAACACAACAACTTAACCATCACACCATGCCACTATTGGCTTTTTCCTCTTCACACTCAATTTTTAGATCTAGGATTATTTTCTTGGCTCCTTCTTCATTCCTTTTTGCTTCTTCATATTGTATTTTATGTCCATGATTGTCTTCTTGGTTTCTTCAAGATCTTTTGATACCTTTGCTTTAAATTCATTTTCCTCTTGAATTTTTGATTTTAAACATGCAATTCTTCTTTTAAGTGAATGAATCTCGTTATATGCAAGATAAATTTCTTCCTCTAGATCCACTCCTTCATCAACCTCATTCTTCTTATCTTCCACTTCCTTTTTATCCTCCTTTTGATTCTCAATGTTATCCTTGATCTCTATAGCCATGAATAGTATCTCTTCTTGATCACCATAAAATTCATCATCGCTTTCTTCTGATCCATCATCATATTCATTGGAGTAAAGGCTCCTCTTTTTCCTCCAGAAATTATTGTTTCTCTTGAACTGGTTTTGATAATAGCTCTTCCTTGGTTGTTGATATTCTCTTCCTATGTACATATTGTAATTTTCTTCATTGCTGCTGTTCTCCATCTTCCCTTGCGGACACTTAGAAGCAAAATGTCCTAGTCTACCACAATTATAGCATACAATAGAAGACTTATCTGGATACTTACTTGCGCCCTTCTTCAGCCTCCTCATGAAGTGAGCTTCTTCTTCGTCTATCTCACCAAATTCATCATTAGGTTCATATATTTTGTCCTTTCCTATTTGAGCTACCTTGAAAGCTGCCTCTCTCTTTGATGGTTTATTGTAATGACCCCTTCTAGGAGGCATCCCGATTTTTACCTAAGTGACTATTTCGTGACACAAAATTGCTTAACGAATAGACTTCTATAAGATTCTCTTCAGACTATTGCCCACTATTTGGCCTTAGGATGCAAATTATAAATCTTTATGATTGATTTGTACAAGGTATGCAAGCTTACATCTCAATATATTAATGATTTTATAAATATATGTAATAATCTGTTCCTTATACGGATCATGAATATTTATTCTCTGTGGGAAGTATATATGAATTTGAGATAACATTATATCAATCTTACATCAATATGGAATATCTCATATATCAATATATCATTATATTTATTTTATGCATCTATATATATTAATATAACCTTACACTTATATACTTTATCATCTATCATATATAAACCACTGATATATATTCATATATTTACTCCATATAGATTACTTCATATATCATATATGTTACTCTATATATATAATATATATAACTATTGTATATCACTTCATATATCATTGATCATATATATTATTACTTTACATATATCTGATTAGATATATTATCATTTGTTACTTTATATGTATCTGATCATATATAGTATCTTATTCCCTTTAATCTTCCACCCCACCTATTCTGCTCTCTACTCAAAAATATATAAGTATCTCTTTACTCATCTAAACCTGATCTATTTCTATATGTAAGTAATGACCTCACCTTATCAAGGTCTTATTCCTTCTTTATAATTTATTCTATTCCTTCCTTTCTCCAGCCACGGTGGCACTAACATATATTCCTTTTTTTATTCCTCCATTCGGTGTCCTTTTCTCCTACCTTCGTTAGACTTACTTTGACCCTTATTTAAGGTTGCAGCTTGGGACGTGACTTTTCATGTCCTGTCTTTTGTTTGGAACCGATTCAATATTAAGGGTCAGCTTCTTTTGATTGCTCCCTTAATAAAAGTGTTTGCTGCTGATTATCGCTTATGCTAAGGAATTCGTATTTGACTTTATTTTGATATTATGGTTTATATTTTATTTTATCTTTTTCTTTTATATTTTCCTTTAATATAGTTTGTGGAATTATGTATTTATTAGTTTATTATATTTATATGATTTTCATGTATTAGTATTATAGTCAGATTTATATGTTTATTTTGTAGGAGATAAATAGTGATTAAATATAATTATAATATTATCTATAATTATAGTTGTAATATTACTTGTATTTATATTTATATATTGTAATGATTATACTCTATATTTTAGTATTTGTAATATTATACTAGATAATTATAATTATAATATTATCTCTGAAAATTATAATTATATTAATATATATTTTATTTATTTAGTCGTATTTCCACGCTTAGTTATTTTTAGTGTCCTAATTCGGGGACATGACATTTATCTTCAATCCTCATTTCATAGATAGTTAGAGTGCCATGCAACTTATCCTTGGTCAGATTATCCAAGTGTCTTTCATTTCTTCAATTGTGGAGATTTTAATATCAAACATCATGGGTAAAGATCTCAATATTTTTCATACAATAGTTGCTTCCTTGATTGTTTCACCCATAGTTGAAAAACATGGACTCAACAATAACTTGGCAGGCCCAAAATTTTTAAAAACTTGGGGACTTGGCAAAAAATAAAGGAAAAACTCGGCAATAACTCAGCAATCTTATCAAGCATTTTAAAATACATAAATGTTTAAAAATATTCTTCAAAAGAAAAATATTACTAATTTTGTAGAGTATATTGTTGATTTTCATCATATATAAATCAAAATTAGAGTTTAATACATATCATAGACCAAAAATTGAGTTCAATCTCTAAATGAGTTACAATGCCACTTCCACTAGCCATGTCATATGTAGTAGTTGCCTCATCTAAAGAGATTTTTGGCAAGTTGTGCTATAATAACGTCTAAGCTAGCACACTCAAGAGTTATATTTCAAAATTTCAAGTCCTCATCACCCCCTCATTGTAATCTATTTTCTTTTTTGACAAGAGATCCTAATAACTAATGGGGATTTGGGAATGGAGATACCAATGGGGTTGAGGGAAAGTGCCCCTCATGGGGGTTTGGGAGCAACACCCCTAGTGGGATCAAGAAGTAGCGACCCTTATGGGGATTAGTGAGTATGGATTAGAAAAGAAAAATGTATATGGGTTTCTCTTTTCTAATCCATACTCACTAATTAGGTCACACAAAGAAGTTGTAACTTGTGACTATGCAAACTTTATAATGCACTTCACATTATCATTATAATTTATGACAAGAAGTTGTAAATTGTAACTATGCAAACTTTATAGAGTTAATTCAAATTCATCTAGAGTCATAAGTTCTTGAGCATGATAATTTCGTTTGTAATCAATTAAAAAGTAGATAATCTTTATGGCTTACAGATTTCAGTTGAGTTTGTTAGTGTCGATTGTTGAAGAAGGGATGCCCAGGTTGGTGCCTTGTGTTTAAACCCATAGTCGACTGTAAACAAAACAAAACCCTTGCACACCATGGTTGTTACGTCATGCCTTTTTTCGTGTCCAGAAAACATAACAAAAACCCTAAAAAAAATGTGCATTTTCGGTTTAGTACTTTTTGTGATGAGTTTTGGCTGAGTTTTATGGATTAAACTACGAGTTTTTGGCATTTTTTCAAGTAAAATTGCAGCGAGTTTTAGTAAAAATCATCGGCAAGTTATTACATGATTTACTCACTGTAGAGTTTGACTCACGAGTATGCACGAGTCCTGCAAGTACTCGCAGAGTTTTTCTACTATGGTTTCACCAAGTCCCACCATGGTACTAACAATTTCATTGAATTGAAGAAAATATTCAGTTATGTTCTCTTCTTCTCTCATTTTGAGGCTTTCAAATCTTGCCTTGTGAGTTTGAAGCTTAGCCTTTTTCACTTTGTCATCCCCTTCATAAATGCCTTTTAGCTTATCCCATATTTCCTTTGCAATTTTGCAATGCATCACCTTTATGAATTCAGTTTCTGATAATCCACATAATATGGAATTCATAGCTTTTGAATTTTTTTCACTTTCTTTTTTAGCTTCTCTATCCGTAAGACAAGTCATAGGTATAGTATATCCATCTTCCATAGATTTCCAAATGTCATATCCCAAAGCACTAAGATATGTCTTCATTCTTAAGCTCCATAAAGCATAATTAGTTCCATCAAACAATGGTGCCTTGTTTGATGAGAATCCATAAAATTCTTGTCCGTCCATTGGTGCTCTCCTCAAATCTACCTTCTAGCGGTTAGACTATATTCAAAGGAACCCGCTCTAATACCAATTGTTGAGCACAAGGTGATATTGAGAGGGAGGGGGGGAGGGTGAATTAGTATTTAATAATCTTTAACTTTTTAAATTCAATCAATTATACCAACTACACATATGCAAGATCTAGCAATTAAGTACACATTGAGAACACATGATTTACGTGAAAACCCTTTTGGGAGAAAACTACGGCACAATATTGCTTTTATATATATAATTTCTTCTTCTTGTAGGCTTCAACCTACTAGAGACTCCAATCTCTACTTGACAAAAATATAGGCTCCAAACTATTGCAGGCTTCAACCTCCCCACAAAAACTGAGCTTCAACCCAGCAAGAGGCTACAACCTCTTATTTGATAGGCTCCAACCTATTAGTTCTTCAAATGCTGATGATATTCTCCTTTACACAAATCTGATCAAATTATAAAAAATTTCACAGTCCTCAAAAATCTGATTCAATCACCAATGTCTTCCTTCTTAAATCTGAACATTATTAATCCATCTCACTAGCGTAAATTCTTTTTATTTCATCATACAAATATCTTCAATATACATCTGATTTATTCTTCATATTTCTGCTCTTACTCTTTTTTATTATTCAGAAAATATTCATTGAAGTTGTTGCTTTTTGGTTGCCAACCTTTATTTATACCATTCTATTTTGCTAAGGGATGTGTCTATTTATTAAATGGATGTATCCCCAAATGAATTGCAGCTTTCCAATGTTTGAGTCGCACCTTTTTGTTAGCTCCTTTAATTATATTTATTTTTAATGAGTTGCTGCCTTAGACAACAATCACTTCTTTATTTATTTTGTAGCTGCATTTAGTGGAATTGCTGCACTTTATTTAAGTTATTTTCTTTCTTATAAATCATTATTTTGAGTGCCTCCTATATTATGTGGTCAGCCTGAATGATAGTTTAACTTTAATTTATTCACTAATGGATAAGGTGCCAAGGGAGTCGGCCAGGATATTAAATTTGCTTTGTAGGTCAGCCTGCATTCTGTGCTTTCACCATATTATTACTTTGGCCGAATCATTTGATAATTTATGCCATTTCAAATTTAATTTTGCCTTATGATACTTTGAATCCACCATTTTTGCATAGGATTTATAAATGAAGTTCTCTCCTTTGATGGTCTCTAATGCAACGATTTATGGCCTTTGGCCTTTATGCGATGTCCTTATATCAATATCCTTCTGGGTGGTAGTGATGACAACTTCGTTTAGTTGCTTAGAAATCTGAGACAATTAATCTTGACATCAATGACAATATATTCCAAAACTGTCCCTTGGGATAGAGCTTTTTCCTATGGGTTTTCTCTTTCTATTGTTTTGCGGATCACACTCTCTTTGTATAATGGGTCTCTTTCAAATTGTACATGGGTACCTAATATGTCTTGTCTTGTTGAGACCCATTTCTTTATTACCTTAGTTGCACTTAGGGGGGCATTGTTGTAATAGTATATTTCATCTTATGTAGCTGATATGTTTTATTTACTTAGGTAAAGAGGAAATACAAGCACATGTCAACTCTTGTCAACTCCCTTGATTGATGAGGTGAAAAGAACCTCAACCTCATTCAATTTTTTGACTGATGGTAGTAAGGTGCCACATTTCCATCATTAAGGTAAGTTCACTCAACATCAATTCTCCTATTGTTGAGTCAGTCCTCTAGTTCACTTGTCCCTTGGGACACTTATCAACCTAACCCTTCCATGCCTAGAGTCTATATATTGTAGTCTAGTTCCTTGGTTTACATACCTTTAATACAGACATTGGAATACTGTCATTCACATCTTGTTTGCATTTGAGTTACTGTCATCTTGCTGTTAATGCTCCTATGGAGATTTAATAATTGCAGGTTTTTTTATTAATTCTAACACCTAGGACACCTATAAAACTCCCTACATAAATCTTTTATCCAAACAATCTAGGAAGGAGATGATAGGATGGGTGCTTTTGGAGACAAAATGTGTGGAATAGATAGATCTAGTGGCCTTGGAGATTAGTATTCCAGAAGCTTAGAGTTGAGTATTGTCAATTAGTGCTGATGTAAACCTAAGGGCATGGGTGGGGGCCGGGGCAATCTAATTAAAGGCATGATGTAGCATGAACCATGAATGTACTATTTACTTTGTTGAATATAATATGATGGAGTTGTCTATGAATTTGTTCTCTTGTGACATGTGTCATAGTTTATTGCCAATGTTTACTTAGTAAATATGTAACCTAGGTGTTAGCAATCCGTGTGAATGCAAATCTTGGACTTTTGTGATAATAGAAAACATTACAGTGAGAGCCAACAAAGTATTTACACCTAGAACCTACAAACATATTAATACAATTTAAATATCATTGGAAATGAACTTGTAAGTTCTAAGAGTGATAGACTCCTCAAAATTCATCTAAATATTGAATCCATTTTTTGAAGAGTTATTATGGCCACAGTATTAAAGCATTTTTTGAAAAAGAAAGTTCTGTCTTGTACCAGTCTTCGTCTTGTTAGGGTGAAAAACCTCATTTCATTTCAAACTTAATCTTGGAGGTAAAAATATCCTAATACTTGACTTAGAATTTGTAAAGGAAAAAGCTTTCCAACTTTAATCTCTAGGTCCATCGTATTATTAATTACATGACTTAGAATTTGTAAGGCAAAAAGCTTTCCTACTTTAATAGCTAGGTCCATCATATTTTTCATTACAATAGCTTAAAATTAAAAACTTGTCAGATATATGACTTCGATTGAGTTTAGTTTGTTCTTTATGATTGTTCTTGCCTTGCAAAATTTAGTGAAATTTTTTAACTGACCATTATAGTGCTATTGTGTAAAGCAAATGCAAGTATTTTAATTTTCTATAGAAAACGATGTCATGAAATACCTGCTTATCTCTGATTGTCAACTAGGAAACAGTTTTTGGAAACTTATCATAATTGTTTAATTAATTTTAGTGTGTGATTATGTGTAATATGTAGGATAATTGACGAGGCATTGGCAGAAGGAGTCAAAGTTGCTGTATGCAGCACATCAAATGAGAAGGCGGTAAGCATATCAAGATTTTGATATATTGCTATCTTTTTGGGGTTTTAAATTTCAATTATAAATGAAGACCGAGAATTCATCATACTATACTCTATAGCTGTGCTTGAGAATTTGAAGCCCACGAGTCTCTCAAGCACTCTTTGAAATGTTGGAAACTCTATGACACAATATATGGCTTGCATCTTTTAGGAAATTGTAGTGAAACACAACCAAATGTTAACTAATGTTAGAACAAGCATACTTGACAATACATAATAAGAAATCCTAGGGAAAGTCTTTTTCAACTGGGTTTACAACTTTTATGGCAAACCTGCGTCAAATTCATAGTTACGAGACTCGGACTTGGCACGGACTCGGTGAAGGTGACTCGACTCGGGACTTGGGACTCAGCTCCTAGACTTGGCAAAATGAAAAACCCTAGAAATTTAGAGATTTTTAAGGATTTAAAACTTGTTTCATGCACCGTTTATTAAATAAACCTTAAAGACACAATAACATCATTAAATTGAAGCAAATTTGATCACATACACAAGCATACATCAATCACATAAGTATAAACGCAAATTGTAGCTGAGCTACTGAAGGAAATAGCACACTTCGATATATAAATATAGTCAAATATATACAAAACTCATGGAATATGAAATCCATGACATCAAATGTTCCATACAAATATGAAATATCAAAACAATAACTGCAACTCTATGGCATAGAGGATCCAACATCCTTCCTATGAAGGCGTCTAAGGTTCCTGGATGATGTAGCAGCTGCAGCCATAGTCTCTGCTTGTGTCTCCATGCCACTCTCAACAACATCAACTGTGTTTGCTCATGCTCTAGCCTCCTCAGCCATGGCTACAACCTCAGCCTCTCTATCTTCCTAGTCCACCCAATCAAGGTCTTTGTCACTAAAGACTGCATTTGTAGCCTCAATGATCCACTCAGACTGTGGATCAACCTTCTTTAGTCTAATCGGGGTGGAGTCATGGTCAAAAATCTGCCTATGTCTGAGACGAAGGTTGTAATGAACATATTCTAAATCATTCATCCTCTACACTGTCAGTCTATTGCTTTTCTTGGAGTGTATGTGTTCAAACATACTCCAATTGTGCTCACAACTAGATGAACTGCACGGCTAGCTCAATATACAAATGGAAATATTTTGAAGGTTTGTTGTATTAGCAACAAACATATGCCACCATCTATCTGAGATGAGAAAAAAAAACAAAATCAATCTCATTTCCAACTTTAATTTTCAAGTTTCAAGTTTCAAGTTCAACATTTAATAAATAATTATAATATAAAAAGAGGAAAATTATGCCCTTAAATATATTTGTACCTAGTTGTAATGTTGTCCTACTATCTTTGCACATTTGACGTGCAAAGAGTTCTCCTTGTGCAGTAATAAAGGCGTCTATCTCGTGGACTATCTATGTAGTAATAGCAGGCCACATCCTCTCTATCACCATGTAGAGCCCACTAAGAACCTCATTATCTACATGGAAATCACGAAAGAATTGGAAGGCCGAATCTAGGAAAAATGCGGCTGCATGGAGGGGCCTATGAAGCTAATGGTGCCATTTCCTATCAATGATCTCCCAAATGGGACGATACTTATCCTCAACTCCACCATAGACGGATCTAATGGCCTCTTTGGCCCTATCCATGCCATCATGTATGTAGCCCATTGCAGGATTCTCCCCATCAACAACTTGTAGGAGAACTAGCAAGGGCTCGATGAACTACAAACATTGTGAAACATTAACTTAAGTGTGAATGAAAATAAACAAATAAAAGTAAAATATGAATAAAAATTAAAACATAATGTAGAATTAAATTTTACTTTCACAATCTCCTCCGCCAGTGCCCAAAGCCTTGGCTCACCAAAATTCAATTTCTCACATCAATCCCTATAGTGGTCATAGCATAGGATGAGGAAGTCCACTCCTCACCAACAAACATATGCCTCAAAGCTGCCTTTGATCTAATCAAGGATTGTAATGTGATAAAATTTGTGGCAAATCTAGTGATGCTAGGACGAGCCAACTCCCTACACCCTGTGTATTGCCTCATTAGGCTAAGGACCCATGTGTGATTGTATACAAATTTGCAAATGTTTTTGGTTGTGTAATGTCTCCATTTCACGACACCTTCCGTCAGTTGGGTTTGTTTTGGGAACACTTACTATTTTTAGTTAAGTGTTATTTTTAGCAAGGGGCGTGGTACAATACTTCAGTCAGTGGTGAGCCATCTCGAGTGTCTCAGTTTCTCTCCAGCTTAGGTTTCAGGGTGCATTACTTACTATTTTTGGAACTTACTAAAAATAGTAAGTCAATTAAGGTTGACCGAACTTGGCAGGCTAGCCCTGGTCAGGCTAGTCAATGTGCACATTCAGAGGATTAAGTCACTTTGGAAGATTATTTTAATATTTGAGGCACTTTGGGAAATTTGTTTTTAAAAGTGACTTTATAATGTTTAATTAAAAAGGGGACATAAGAGGACTCAATTAAAAAATAGACCAAGGCGCCTAGTCTAATGACTTGAAATTGTTTTTAAAAGTAAGTTTATATTTTATGAACCTTGGGCGCCCAAACTTTGGAAGGAAAAGAATGTAAAATTAAATTAAATAAAAAACAAATGAATTTTAGCGTGCATTTTAGGGTTGCTAGAGAAACTTTGTTAAAAGTTATTTTTGGAGGCTCATTTGCACATGTTGGAGTTTGAGTTTTTAATAGGGAAATGTTGCTGGTGTGGTGCCAGGGTATTGAAGCACGGAATTGAGGATGTAGCCCCTCAAGTTCTAAGACTTGTCTTGGTAGTGAGAGACCTACTCAGACTTGTGCTGGGTGATTTCATTCAGAGATCACAACTGGGTTAAATGATGAAGATTTACCAATATTTCTGATTGCATTTCAGTAGTTTTGGGATGTGTGATTGCTGGATTTTGGTGTGGAGAGAAATAACTTCATTTTGGTGTGTTTTAATCATTTTACAGGAAACTTTACTTTGGACCTAAATCTGGTTATTTGCTCATTGCTCATTATCAGTTGAAGATATTATTCTGGGTATTGATCCATTGGAAGGCCCTTCTCTTGCTGAACGTTTTGAGTACTAGATTGTAATTTTTGGGTGAAGATTTGAATTTTCTAAAGTAGGTTGAGCTTCTCCAGGCGATGCAGGGCTGAAACTGATAATTTGCTCATATTTCCTCATTGGCTCGAGATTTCATTCTGGGTATTTGAGATATCACTTCTCCTATCAAGGGTGTCCATTTCCATAACAAGAACAATTTTTTTTGGTGAAGAATCCAATTTACTAGAGAAAATCACCCGTCTAGAGAGGTACGACCTTCTTGGGTTTGCTGCACTTTGTTTGGTGGGTTGAAAAGAAGTTTGAACATCAGATTCTAGGACCCTTTTGGCTGCACAAAAAACTCTATACAGCTTGGTCACTTCAACTTGCATATTGGGAAAAGGCGTACTTGTCAAGGGAGCTTCATGTTTGCTAAAAGAACTAAATTTCCAGGTCTAATAATAAGTTTTAAATTCTGATTTTGAAGCTCTGAAAACAAATATTGAAGAAATTAGAAAATTAGTTGTCATGTCCCCCAAAATTGTAACACTAAACTATCAAGCGTCTAAAGACAAATAAATAAATAACATACAAATAATTGTTAAATTCCAAACATGAGTAATTACGATTTAAATATAATATTAATGATAAATATGAGAATTATCAAATACACAAAATATAATATACTGTTGTACCCCAAAATTAAAATTTTTGTTACACTTAGATATTTTGAAGAAATGAGTAAAAGTCTTGTCAAATTAGTCAAAAAGGTCAAAATTTGGGTGTGCATGTCTTGCATGAGGGGTTAAAACGCAAAATTTTCAATTTCTGACGATCTGGGTCTGCTAAGAGCAGCTTAATCTACAAAACCCAGATCTCAGTTTTTCATCCCTAAATTTTAGGAAAATTGTTATTTTTAGAAATTTTCTAAAATTAGTAACGTTTTCTGGGTTTTTCTAGGTTTCTCTCGAAACGGATACTGGCAAAATTTTCTAAAAATAGAAAGTTGGTCCGACAGGGTCCAAACTGATTTTGATTGGCTCAAAATGCGTCTGTATCAGGCTGGTGCAGTCATAATCTAAAAATAATCAGTTTTGCCCTAGTGGGTCTATTCTGCTTTTTCAGAAGCATATCTGGAGCTCTGAGGTCAGCAATAGAGGTCAGCCGGCTGCTAGGCGTCAGTTTCAACACTTAAACATTCGACAAAAGATAAAATGATGAACATGCACGAAGAACAAGAAAGAAAATTAAAAATTCATGAAAATTTTCTAACACTGGCAAGTTTGGGCGCCCCTGTTGAAGAAAGGCGCCCATCTTTTTAGGGCATCAAATGTCAGAATTAGGGTTTTCGCCTCCAATCAAACTTGTTCAGTTCTCTGCTGGCTCCATGATGAATTCAGCGGTGCAGTTATCAGATTACTTAGTCATCCGGAATTCAACACCGAACGGGGGTATCCAAGCTGAAGTCAGAACAAGAGGAAATGAAAAAATATTAAAATTTGACTAAGTATTGGCAAAGTGGGCACCCCTGGTGAAGAAGGGCGCCCAACCTTTTGAAGGGGCTAATTCAGCTTTTAGGGTTCAAGGATGTGCTTCTTTTCAGATTCCGCCCAGCTTCGCGATGCCTGTCTTCGTCAGCATATTCAACCGGTTGTCCAAACTCCAGTAAATTCAGATCAAAGACGAAGGTTCAGAGTGAAGATTTTAAACTTGAAGTTGAAAATTATGAAAATGGTTCTCTGGGTGAAATGGGTGCCCCTGTTGAAGAAGGGCGCCCAAGTTTTCAAGAGCCCAAATGAATGAATTCGCAGACGAGGCTCTAACGTAATCTCTTCGCAATTGATCCAGCTTTCCAGCGAGATATCCAGCACGTCAATCAGAATTCGCAGTCACCAGATATGAGGAGCTAAAAGTAGGGTCCGACGAGGGCTGAGAACCAAAATTCAGAAGCAAACAGAAAATAAAAATAAAAACCAACTCTGGTGAAAGTGGGCGCCCCCAGTCAAGAAGGGCGCCCAAACTTTTGGGGGCCTTAAAATCATTATTTGATGAAGATCGTTCCAGAAGACCCCTCTTCATTCTTCGTCAGCTTCGCGATGAGTATAACATCCAGTCAATCCAACGTCCGGAGCTCCAGATTCGACGAGATCGTCTGTAGAAGGGAGTTTTTGAAGAAATTTGAAAGCTATGAAAATGGTTCTCTGGGTGAAATGGGCGCCCCTGGAAGGAAAAGGCTCCCACGAATTCGGAGGTCAAGATGAAGTCTTTCGCCAGAGATGCCTCCAGAACATCTTTCTTAGAATCAGTCAGGCTCCACCGTGAAACCTTCAGCTCGCCTGTCGGATCATTCTGCAAATGGGAAATCAGAGGCGAAGTAGCATGTCAAAATGAGGGAAAGTTGAAAATATCAAATTTTGGCTAACACTGAAGGAAGTGAGCGCCCCAGGTGAAGAAGGGTGCCTAAATGTTCATGCCTTAGAATATTTTTGAGGTTTTCAAAGTTTTCAAAATTGCAAGAGGAGAATGGCGTCCAAGTTCAAGGAGACTGAGTTTTAGGGTTTTGGAAATAAAAGCAAAGAAAGCAAAACCTAATCCAAAGCCCTAAAGTCTATTTAACATCATTCTTTCATGTATTTTTCATTATTTTTGCAGGTAGCATCTAGAGGAGAAAGTTGGAGCAGCAAGTTTGAAGAATTTTTGTGATTCAAGAATCCATCCTTGCTGGTTTTACATCAGATTTTTCAGATCAGCAAGCATAAACCCTTGCTTTTTCAAGCTTTTTGTTCTAGAAGATCGAATTTTTCAAGCAGAAGGCCAAGGCTTTCCATTTTTCTGTCATCTGGGTCTTTTTGCCTCAATCTTCTGAAGAATTTTTCAAGAACTTCATCAAGTTGCAGCAAGTGCTTTTATTTTGCATGTCAGTGAAAACCTCAGTGCATTCAAATTTCAACCATCTGGTTCCTTTCCAATTAGTCTTCTAAAGAAAACCCATATCGCAACTTTTTTCAAGAAAATTTGAAAATCTAGGGTTGGCTGCTTTTTCGATCAAACGTCAGGGTTTTGCAAATCTGATCAACTGGGTCCATTTCTAATCACATTCTGAACAAAACCCAGATGCTAGCTTTTTTGGGAAAATTTGAAGAAATTAGGGTTTGCTGCTTTTTCAGGAAAATTCAAAATTTTCAAAAGCGGACGATCTGGGTTGTCTTGCATTGATATTCTGAACAAAACCCATATCTCAGAAAATTTCTCAAAAATTTGTCCGTTGAGCACAAAAATCAGCATTCTAAAAATAGAAATTGTTCAAGACTTGTCCGAACCAAGGCGAGTTTACAGTCATTCTTCGAGTTTTTCGAAATGGAGTACACTCCTAATGTTTTCAAGTCCGAATCAGTTCTCTTCACAATTATATCAAAACAGCTGAGACAGACTTGCATCATGTCAAGTCGGTGTTCGATCTACATGCCTTGGAGAGAGCAGGCAACACTTCAATCAAGAACCTGGGACATTCTGGACTCCTCGCAGCAGCATCAATTCCTATATCAGTTCAGAGCCTTGAGTTCGTAATCGCTTGCATTAAGCATTACAACCCGGCTACTAGGGAGATCCAGTCAGTAGACGGTAGATTGATTTGCGTCTAAAGCCTGATATGGTCGAAGGTGTTTTTCCATTCCGTGGCCTGAAAGCGTAACTCTCAAAGGGTGAATGCGAAAGGATATGGAATATGCATAAAGATAAATATAGCAAGAAGATTGCACAGAGATGGATGAAAGAAAACATAAAACATTGCCCAAGAATGTGGCGAGGGAGTTCAAGGACGAGGTTGCCATCATCATCACTTTGCTCAACAGGGTCACTAGCTCAGAAGATGCCACCAAGTTCCAACCTTGGATGTTTTATGCCATACCTCACATCATGAAGAAAACCAAATTCTATGATTGGCCTACTTTGATTAGTGACTGCCTACATCAGCAAATAACAGAATACTTCCAGTTTCATGTATTCCACATGGTGTCATACCTAGTCTACTTGGTGGCCTATCAAGGTCAATTTAGAGGGTTGAACACCGAGGGATCGTTGAGCGTACAACACATATATAACTACTATCCCCAGTTGGAATTCACAAAGTCGTTGCACCACTACAAAAGGGTGAACGAGGCCTTCTTGATGTACACAATGTGGGACTTAGACAACGAATTGCATGTCCGCATCTCTTCAGTTGCTAGGGCAGCAATGGCGAAATGGGCGGATTGGTTTATACAGTTTCCTACCTTTACCTATTTTAGGGTCTATGGTTATTCAGGTGCCCCGCTCATGTTGCCAAGGTATCCGTCAGATGAGGTCATCTTCATGGAGTTCTTGAGGCAGGCTCACGGTGTCCACATAGTCTTGAGGAATAGAAAGAAACCCTCTCTTCACTTTCCATTAGGGTTGAGTATTTATACATGCAGGACTGTTGCAGATGCCAGGACAATTGGAGAAGAGTTAGATAAATTCGGCCTCAAGTCCTACAGCGAGAGGCGATCATTTGATCCTCATGGTGTCTACGCTGGCCGATTGGAGAAGAACTATGATCACATAGCCGCACTTGAAGATTTTTGGGCTAACTATGCAGATGAGTTTGAAGTGCGGAGACGTAGTTACAGCAGGCTCACTCTCCATCAGATGAAAGATTGCTTAAATGAAGATATAGAGGGGCTATCAGATGATGATGAAGATGTGCTTCTCCCGATGTACACTCAAAAACGAATCGAGGATCAACCTCTTCCGCAAGTTAACTGGGCAAACAAGGAATCTCTTTCAGTCGAAGACAAAACAAGACAAGTCCTTGAGCATAGTAAGGTTTTCTTAGTGCTTAAAAGGAAGAACTCCATTCCAGTAGCAGAGCCGCCAAGGATAATTCCCTCTTCTTCCAGAGCACAGTCGAAGGGAAAGGGTAAAAATCAGTCTCAAGATGGCGTCAAAGGTTGTAGATCAAATAAAAATGTAAAAAGAAGGTTGGATTTCTCAGGCATAGTCATACAGGAGCAGCCTACAGTTGATTCAGAAGTTCCTCCTGACGAGCCTGTACCTCAGAATGAAGCAGAGGAGCCACCTTCAACACATCATCTGTACCTTTGACAGGTACTACACCGATTCACATTGATCTTGATATCGAAGATGATGAAGAGATTTTAGCAGCACCTCCTGAGGAAGTTAGTAAAGATACTACTGTGTCTTGGCTTGAGAACTCCTTAGGAAGGGTTAGGAGAAGGCCTTCATATCAAGTGAGTGTTGATGATCTCGATAACATCTATTAGGAACCTCCTAAGAAGAAGGCAAAGAAGCAAGTTCACTTTGATAGGAATCCTGATAACGAGATAGTCATGGAGAGTGCAGTGCCCCAAGAAGACAAGAATAGGGATAAGGTAAATATGGATGATTTCGTCATGGTCAAGGCTAATCTCGGTAGAAATACCAGACATGGAGATTTGAGTCTCTTCAAAGTTGTATCCGAAAACCTTCAAGAAAGAGTGCTTAAAGATGGGGAAGACAAGGCAGCCCTCAAGGCTGAAAATCAACAGCTCAGGCTTTTCATTTCTAACCTTGTCCATGGTTCTTCACAAACAACCCAGTTGCTGCCCCAGGTCTTGGAGACACCAGTTGATCACCATCAGTTAAGACAGCTGGTCATATGTGGGAAAGAGACTCAGGAGTGGATCGAGAGTTTCATTATCAGAGGAAGGGAGATCTTGGCACAGATGTTCCAGTTAAGGGAAGGCGCTCATAAGCTACGTCAAGGTATCCAAGGATTTGAACAGACACTAGCTGAAGTAAAACCGAGACATGAAATTATCATTGCTGATTTAGACACGGCTTACAGTTCAGCAGTTTCAAGAGAACACAAGAGACAAATCCTTGCCTGGAGAGAGCGTCATGTTTTCAAAGTTAAAACCTATGAGAGGATATCTGAAGAATTCATCACCTACAGACAAAGGGTGGTTGAAGCTCTTCTTTTCATCAATGAATTCGTCATAGAGATCCCTTCTCAGTACAGTCTTGAAGATGGTTCCTACGTCGGGCTTGAGGAAGTGCAAAATCAGTTTCAGAGTGTTGTTCACAGTTGCAGTCCAGTTGGCGGAAGGATAGGCCATATTTCAGTGATGTCGGCAAAGTTCGATAAAGCGCCAATGAGGTTGAAGATTTCACGAGATCTATTAGTGATGTCAAGATATTCTTGAAAGCGGGTGTTTTGTCGTTGATGGCATAGATGCACCGAACCGGAACAATCTCTAACTTCCTAGCGGATGTGATCGAGTTTCTTAAGCAGCTTTCTTCTAGAAGCTTTTCCCCGCTTTTTCTATTCTTGAATAATCCTTATCCATTCTTTGAGGATAGAATGAAGATAAGATGTAATAGTTGGTGTTTCCCGCTTTTTCTCTTTCTAGGGTTTTATTCTTTCTAGATTTAGTATTTAAAGCTTGCTTGAGCAAGCCCTAGATTGTGAAAGCAAGGAGATTTTAGGTTCCCTACCCTCATTTATAAATAAGAGCCTTGCTCATTTAGTTTTTAACTGTATAGTGAGAACAAACGCCGAGCCTATTGTGCCTTCTATTTGTTGCTCAAGTATTGTTCATTTGTGTTGTGATAAGCAAATTGTTGAGCCTCTTTAGCCAACAAGGAGTTAGTGTGATTGCTGTTTTCTATTGTGTTAAGAATAAGTTTGCAAGCCTCTTTAGCTGCAATTTCTTGTTCAAGGCATGTTAGAAGTGAGCTTTGTTTCAGAGATTTGAGTAATAAAATCATGAGCCTCTTTTGCCTTGGTCCAAAATCTCAGATTTCCGTTATCTATGTTCTACTTTTATGATCTTTATTTCAGCTTGCAGTGAAGTGTGTAGGTGTTTGTTGAAAGAGAGATTATTGAAGTATTTTTGTTAGAAAATCTACCTTGTTAATTTCTAACTTCTCTTGCTCTGCTATTACTTGAGAGGTTAGGAACGTCTTTAGTTTGTTAGTCGTAGTTGAACTTCTTACATCAGAAAATCTCAGCTGCGGCGTTTGTGTTTAAAAACCTTGTGCTCTAAGCTGATCAAAAGATAGGCAACTTAGTTTTAGTTTACTTTCTTTCAAACACCATCAGCAAGAGGGAGCTTCCCCTCCTAATTTGAAGAGCAGTTTATCTGTGCATAGCTGTCCGTTTTCAAATCCGCATTCCAGAGGTGCGAATTTAAACGCCAACATATACAAATTATGAATGAAATGTAAAAAACAAAATATTAAACAATACAAGCAATTGATATTCTTAAATCATTATTTTAATAATAAAATATTAGCAAATAAAATAAATATCAATATATATATGGGATGTAAGTCTGAATATTGCTATAAATAAAGATAATACAATTATAATAATTATTATTACAATAAACATCCAAATATATATATATATATATAAATATATTTAGCAATTTAAATATCACTATAAATAATATTATAAATATCATGCAACTATCAAATAGAATAATTGGTATAACTACAATTATTAGTAACTAATTAATACCAAAATATCCACCAAGCAATTTATTTATCTACAGCTATTTAAACCCGATGTTATTTGCAAACTATTATTAAGTGATGCTAAGTAGCGATTGCTAAATGGAATCGCATGAGTCAACCCAAAAAGCTTTACACCAATCAGAATTTGATCGAAGGCAACAATCAAAAGATATGACTTTTCAAAAGGTAACACCTTTGCAAGGTATTTTAGAAACCACGTCTTTTAAGAGGAGGAAAGAAGAGGACATCGAATGAAGAAAAAGCTGACATATCTCTGCAGTCCAATAACAGTAAGGGCAATGCATGTCTAAAAGGAGAAATAGGAAAGTAACGGGCATTAAAAAGAGAACACAGCCGGCATAATAGAATATATGAAATCTTATCTTGCTAAGGATTATTCATATTCATATTCAATCAAATAGAAGGGAAGAAAAAATCATCACCGCTGGAAGTAACTATTACCATATGGGGAATTAAGATAGATATATTCTGAAATCACTGTCAGCAAACTGAGTCAGAAATCAGAGGTGTGCTGGTTTAGGTAAGTTTAAATATGATTGTTAATATATATATATATATAATTAGTAATGATTATAGTATATATATATGAAATAAATATATATATAAATAATTAGTAATGATTATGGTTTATATATTTATATGTGAATACGTATATAGATGTACGCTTTATAGGCGATTATGCAATAATGATGTTTGCGGCAATTATTGAGATTCATAAGTAATAATAACTCTATTCGTTCGCTAGGATGATAAGTGGTATAACAGAATTCCATCTATGGGATCTTGAAAGATGATTGATATCTACTCTGATGTTTTTATTAAATAAATGATTTAAAATCATAAAGTGATAAGGAGGAAATGAATAAACCTTGGACAAGAACAAAATATTTATATCATCTTGATCTTATTGGATGTTATTACTGAAATTTATTGATCTCTAATGTTTCTAATGTCTCCTTGAGAAACACTTTGAATGTAAGATTCAAGTTTAAGTGCTTCCACCAGAAAGGGGTCATTACATTAGTTGCCTCTGAAAGTGTTATTTCTAGTTCCTTTATGCTCTCTTTATTTTATTATTATTGCACAATGCTAAAAAACAAACATGCAATGTAAACCCTTCACTTGCAATGCAAAAACTTCAAGAAAACAATTGCAAACAACAAACAGCAACAGAGTAAAAACAAAATAAATAAATAAATTTTGGGGTAGATTATTACAGTGGTATCAGAGCAAAACCGATCTTGCCATCTAGTGGGTTTAGATTCCTATGAGCCAAAGTGACAGAGAAAGGAGATATTTTGAGAGAAATAGGAGACAAGAGGAGAGTTTTTGGGATCATTGGAGTTCATCTGGTGAAGAGCAGCAAATTGAATCATCATCTTGTGGGTCATCAAGCACAAGAAGCATGGGAGATAGGGGTAGAGAAGGTGAGAGAAACGAGAGAAATGATAGGAATGACAGGAATGAAGCACCTTTAGATAGAATGGCTATCCTTCTTGATACCTTGGTTAGGGGACAGTTGAGGGCAGCACAACAACAACAGGAACAAAATGACAGGTTAGCTAAATTGGTACAGTGAATGGACCGTTTGGGTCAAGGAAACAGGGCAGACCAACATGTAGTTGGTAATCAGGCAATGTTGGCTAGACCTTTGATGCCTATTTTTCCACCTAGGATTGAAGCTCCTATTAATCCGGAGTCACCTTGTTGGAGCAGCAAGAACAATTTAGGCAGGATTGGATTGATGTGGGACTGGCATTTCAGATGGACATCTCACTTAGAGATTATATTGACCTATGGATGAGACATTCTAGTCACAGGGGTAATAGGACCAACAGAATGAGTTGAAGAAGGTTGGGAAGATTACACTTCCTTACTTTGATGGGTCTGGGAAGATGGCAGCAAGAGCATGGGTGCAAAAATTAGACACATACTTCACATTGAATCCTATGCCTGAGATTGAGTCCATACAATATGCCTCGATTCATTTAGATGGCATTGCTCATGAATGGTGGTACAATGGAATGATTACGTTGGGGCATGCACAAATTACATCTTACAGAGTTTTTACAGAGAGACTAATTGAAAGGTTTGACAAAACAGATCCTGAGCTGCAGATTAAGGAGCTAGCTCAACTCAAACAGTTGGGTTTAGTTGATGCCTATATTGCTGATTTCTAAAAACTCTTTGTTTTGGTGACTAACATTTCTGAGAGGAGACTCATTGTGTTGTTTATTGATGGTCTTTCAGATCCTCTAAGGGGTTGGATTAAAGCCTTCAACCCTCATAGCCTTCAGGAAACAATTAAAAAGGCTAGGGACATGGAAACTTTAGCATTTAAAAATAAATTTCAGTCAAAGGACCCGCAGCCCAAGAAGGAAAAGGAAAGGAAAATTGACACCAAAGAGCAGGAGCAGCCAAAGAAAAACTTCACAAGGTTAGACACTGAGACTTTAAATGAACTTCAGAAGAAGGGATTATGTTTCACAGTAGAGAACCTTATTCACAAGGTCACAAATGTGTTGTCAAGGCAAAAGCACTATTAATTGAGTACCAATCAGGTGAAGAAAGTGAATCAGAAAAATCTGATCAGAAAACTGATTCCGAAGAAAAAAAGGATGAGAAGACACCAAAAAAGAGTGATAAGGGGTTGGACCATGATGGGACATTTTCCCAACTTCATAGCTTTCATGAGCATCAGTCGTTGCGCATTAGAGGGCAGATACAGGGGCAGCGAATGTTAGCATTGATCAATATAGGGGCTACACATAACTTCATCGATGATGGGCTAGTGGTTCAGAGAGGACTTTAGACACAGGAGGTTGGCGGGTTCAAGGTAATGGTAGCTGATGGTTCCCTAGTTGAGCATCCTGTTGGGTGGACATGAAATTATGGAGGACTTCTACGTGGTTAACATTGGAGACATAGATGTGGTCATGGGCATTCAGTGGCTGCGATCTTTGGGAGAATTTACCTTGAATTTTCAGACATTAGAGCTTAAATTCAAATCAAAAGGTAAGCAAGTGGTTTTGAGAGGACTATCACAGAGTGGACCATGTGCAGAGTCCAGTAAAGAGAAAGGGAAAGACAAGGCAACAGCCTTCAATGCTTCTTTGGAGCTGTCCAGAGTTCCTGTAAACACCAATTATGTGTTTGGGAACTTTGAGAATAATAACCCACTCCTGGGAGATCGTTTGGTTGGATGTAATCAAGTTGAGGACTTCAAAACAACAACTTATGATGATTGTAATAGTGTTGACAAAGGAGGATTGAGTCTGATTTCTCAGGGACAGTTGATGATTGGGGATAGTTGCGTTGATATGAATGTTGATGGGTTGACGAAAGAGTCATTTGAAGGGATTATATCATAGGAGGAACTCAAAGAACAGAACAAAGCATTACCTGATACTTGGGAACTAGATGAGATGGAACTACAATTCAAAAAAGAGCCAATATGGGATGAATTCTCTTTTGATTATGGAGCTGCTCCGATTACTAATCAGAAATCAAGCACGGTTGACAACATTGATGATGATTTTGGTTTTGAACCAGTTAGTGAAAATAAAACAGATTTAACCTTGCTTACAACTGATCATGAGTATGAATTTAGCAACTTTGCTGATTTGGATTCACAATCAGCTTATAAGGGGGGTCAACAGTTGTCTTTCAATAACCCCTTATTTGATATGGGAGCTGATAGGGTTTGTGACAATCCACTCTTCGAGTTGGAAGAAGAAAATTCCTTTAGTTGCAGCACTCCATTTGAGGAGAACAGCAGGGTATGGGATCCGGATGTAGCTTCTAGTAGTGAAGTGTTAACTCATGAATGCTCTGGTGGGACTACTTTCAGCTTCAGACCCCGAGCTAATGTACCGACCAACCTACACATGACTCCTATTTGTGATTAGTAGTTGAGTTGTACCAGATGGAGTTTGGGAGATAGCGATGATTTGGTGTTAGGGAATGATTCTCCAGTTCATCTTTGGTTCACTCCTACTTATTAGTTGGATTCATGGGTTAACTATCGCTGCCCACGCTTTCTTGAGTTGTTTATGCAGATACTTCTTGGTGAGTTGGTTGACTTCGAGTCAGGGCAGCAGGTTGTGAGTACTTATTCGGGATTCACATTGGATTTTAGAGCAGATGCCAATTGGGATGTGAGAGCTAGTGTGGATTTTCTCGAGTTTATTTTGGCAGCTCCTCTATTTGGTGCTTTGGAGAGACTTATTGTTGAGGAGTGGATCGAGTTTTGGTGGTGTTTCATCTTTCTGCTTGGGGGAGACTTTCAGGAGGCTTCGTGTGATGATGCCTTGATGGATAGGGTGTTGAGCAATTGGAGCTCCAGACCACCTCGACTTATTTGGGATCCGAGAATCGATTCAGGTGCTGGTATGTTTTTGGATATGGATTGTGAGGCTCACTAGCATTGCTTGAGGACAAGCAATCTTTGGGAAGGGCAGACTGTAATGCCCCCATTTCATGACACCTTCCGTCAGTTGGGTTTGTTTTGGGAACACTTACTATTTTTAGTAAGTTCTATTTTTAGCAAGGGGCCTGGTACAGTACTCTAGTCAGTGGTGAGCCATCTCGAGCGTCTTAGTTTCTCTCCAGCTCAGGTTTCAGGGTGCATTACTTACTATTTTTGGAACTTACTAAAAATAGTAAGTCAATTAGAGTTGACTGAACTTGGCAAGCTAGCCCTGGTCAGGCTGGTCAATGTGCACATTCAGAGGATTAAATCACTTTGGGAGATTATTTTAATATTTGAGGCACTTTGGGAAATGTGTTTTTAAAAGTGACTTTATAATGTTTAATTAAAAAGGGGACATAAGGGGACTCAATTAAAAAATAGACCAAGAGCGCCTAGTCTAATGACTTGAAGTTGTTTTTAAAAGTAAATTTATATTTTATGAACCTTGGGCACCCAAACTTTGCAAGGAAAATAATGTAAAATTAAATTAAATCAAAAGCAAATGAGTTTTAGTGTGCATTTTAGGGTTGCTAGAGAAACTTCGTTAAAAGTTATTTTTGGAGGCTCATTTGCACATGTTGGAGTTTGAGTTTTTAAAAGGGAAATGCTGTTGGTGTGGTGCCAGGGTATTGAAGCACGGAATTGAGGACGTAGCCCCTCAAGTTCTAAGACTTGTCTTGGCAGTGAGAGACCTGCTCAGACTTGTGCTGGGTGATTTCATTCAGAGATCACAGCTGGGTTAAATGATGAAGATTTACCAATATTTTCGATTGCATTTCAGTAGATTTGGGATGTGTGACTGCTGGATTTTGGTGTGGAGAGAAATAACTTCATTTTGGTGTGTTTTAATCATTTTACAGGAAACTTTACTTTGGACCTAAATCTGGTTATTAGCTCATTGCTCAGTATAGGTTGAAGATATTATTCTGGGTATTGATCCATTGGAAGGCCCTTCTCTTGTTGAACGTTTTGAGTACTAGATTGTAATTTGTGGGTGAAGATTTGAATTTTCTAAAGTAGGTTGAGCTTCTCCAGGCGATGCAGGGCTGAAACTGATAATTTGCTCATATTTCCTCATTGGCTCGAGATTTCATTCTGGGTATTTGAGATATCACTTCTCCTATCAAGGGCGTCCATTTCCATAACAAGAACAGATTTTTTGGTGAAGAATCCAATTTATTAAAGAAAATCTCCCTTCTAGAGAGGTACGACCTTCTTGGGTTTGCTGCACTTTGTTTGGTGGGTTGAAAAGAAGTTTGAACAGCAGATTCTAGGACCCTTTTGGCTGCACAAAAAACTCTATGCAACTTGGTCACTTCAACTTGCATATTGGGAAAAGGCGTACTTGTCAAGGGAGCTTCATGTTTGCTAAAAGATCTCAATTTCCAGGTCTGATTATAAGTTTTAAATTCTGATTCTGAAGCTTTGTATGACTGAAAACAAATATTGAAGAAATCAAAAAATTAGTTGCCTTTGAAAGTGTTATTTCTAGTTCCTTTATGCTCTCTCTATTTTATTGTTATTGCACAATGCTCAAAAAAAAACATGCAATGTAAACCCTTCACTTGCAATGCAAAAACTTCAAGAAAACAATTGCAAACACTAAACAACAATAGGATAAAAACAGAAAAAAAAGAAGTTTTGGGTTAGATTATTATAGGCTGCATCCACACATGTTTTGATCCATGGAAGCTTGCCAAGATCCTCCAATATGAGGTCAAGGCAATGGGTGGCACATGGAGTCCAAAATATAGTTAGGTGCCTCTCCATCAATAGTCTATCAGCAACAACATAATTTGCTGCATTATTGGTCATCACTTGAACCACATTTTGTTCACCCACCTCAACTATGACCTCCTCTGTAGCCTCACAAATGTATGTGGCATTTTTGACATGGGAAGAAGCATCAACGGGCTTGATGAACAAGGTGTCACCTGAAAAAGAAGCAAAACCAATTATTCAATAAATTAAAAAAACATAAATCAGCCATATTATTCACTAAATCAAATTCAAATTTCAAATTATTCAATACATTGAGGGAAGTACAATTACTTGGGGAGAAAACTAAAAAATTGAGCAGCATCCTATTTCTCCTATCGGTCCAACCATTAGTCATGATGGTGCAATTGATCTTGCTCCATTGCAAGCGCTGCTCCTCTATTTGGGCTTTTACATCAGCCACCTTTTGACTCAAAAGTGGGCCCTTTAATTCATCTTCGCTAGGGGTTTTGAACCCCGCCCCACATATATGAAAATAATAAACAGAGCACACGGATGTGATAAATAATTGAATGAGATATTATTTACATAGGAAAGAGTATATAGACTACAATGACAGGCGATCGACAATCACAGAGATGTGATTGGAACCAGTAACGGAAGCAGAAAATAGCAAGTTATTACACAACAAAATTACATGAACGTGATGAACATTACAGATACAATGAGCATTAAAATAACTTATATAATTCTAATACCCTCCCTTAATGCTCAATCTATCAACTACACCAAGATGCTCCCTAAATATGACAAACTTATCTGGGCTCAAAGATTTGGTGAGAATATCGGTAGTCTGATCCTCTGTCGAAACATACTGCAAAACAGTTGATCCATCTTCGACAAGCTGGCAGATGAAATGGCAATGGAGTTCAACATGCTTTGTCCTTTCATGGAAGACTAGATTTTTGGGGAGTTTGAGCACTCTTTGATTGTCACAATACAGGGGAGAAGGCCCTGCTTGAGACATTTACATGTCTGAAAGCACCCTTCGAAGCCAAACTACCTCACAATCCTCGATATTCAGCTTAGTCGAGGAAAGAGCCACTACCTGTCGCTTCTTCCTGCTCCATGTGACTGCACCAGTATCCAAACTGAATACATAGCCTGAAGTAGACTTTTTGTCATCGACAGAACCAACCCAATCTGAGTCTGTATAACCAATCAACTTAGGATCCTTGGCCCTTCCATACAAAATGCCAAAATCTGAAGTGCCCTTCACATAATGCAGTACATGCTTCGTTGCAACGCAATGTTTTGCTTTAGGGGCTGTCATGAAGCGAGAGATGTAGCTCACTGCAAAACTGAGATCAGGTCTAGTAGCAGTGAGATAGATGAGACTTCCTACTAGTTGCCTGAATGCGGATTCATTTTCCATAGGCGAATCTGATTTAGTTGAAAGCTTGAGCCCTTTCTCCATAGGTGTTGATGCAGGTTTGCAATCACTCATCTTGAAATTGTCAAGAAAACTACGAGCATATTTAGACTGAGATATGAAGATGTCAGTTATTTGCCAAACCTCAACACCAAGACAATAATGGAGAAGTCCTAAATCTGTCATGTCAAAATATTGACTGAGATTGTGTGTTATCTCCTCAATCAAATGTTCTGAACTGCCAGTAATGATAAGGTCATCAACATAGACAACAAGAACAAGAATATTGTTGTACCCAAACCAATTTTTTTGCTTCATTAAGGAATTTTGCTTAAAAGAGTAAATCTTGCTAAAATGATGTCAAAATACAGTTTTTGGGCAAGTCAAATATGGACTTTGGTCAGTGTCATGTTAGTCATCAACAACAATTGGTCAATACCTGGAGGTCAAAACTAGAACCTGGGACTCAGAGCGAGATATGTGATGATGGAGGAGCGCTTCATGATGAGATTATACTTCTACAAGGTCATTTCAGTGGTGAGAACGGTGATTACAGAAATCAAATAGATGAAGATTTTTAGCAGAAAGTAGATATGCGCCCTTGTAGCCCAGGGGCGCCCTTATTTTTGAAGGCCCAGATCTTGTTTCTTTTGCTTGCAAATGCACTCAATCTCTTTAGAATTAGCACAGCTTTCCGACGAGCTATCCGGCGAAGTCATCCGAGTTGCAGAACTCCAGAAACTGATGTCAAAAGTGAAGGTACGAGAGGTTGCATGTCACAGAGGATTGTCAGTTCACAGCGTTCTGCGCCCCTGTAGCTCAGGGGCGCCCTTGAATTTGGCTCCTCAGATCATTGAATTTGCAAATACTGTATTCCTGAGATCTTTTCTAATCTATTCTAGCTTCGCAACGCACTAGTCAGCCAATCAATCCGACATTCTGAGTGATCGTGGCAAAGATTCTACTAGGCACGTAAATCAGAGGGTGGAGAAATGTAGTATTATACACCTGTACCTTTGTAGGCCAGGGGCGCCTAACCTTTAGGCCTGCCAGATGGGGTTTTTAGCATTCATAGTCTTCACGAGACTTGTGCGGAATTACTCCATCTATCCAACGAGCCCAACCATCAACCTTCGGGATTTGGCAAACGCTCGTACGTGCGAGGTCTGTGTAGAACACTGAAAAGTGAAGACAACCGGAAAATGGCCAAGTATGGTGCGTACATTTCATCTTGGAAAAGGTGCCCTTCTCTTTGAGGTCTTAGAAGCAGTTTTCTTGCTTCATCGCCCCCAAAGACATCTCTCGTAAGTTGTTCTAGCTATGCGATGAGATAGACAATGTGCAAATCGAAGCACTCCAGCTCCCAGTGTCAGGGGTCAAAGTAGGGTATCTGGTTGAAAGTTACACTTTTGACAAAATGGTGTTTGAGCCTTCACAAGCTAGGGGCGCCCTTGTTTTTGGGGTCCTTAATGCAGCTTTCAGGTGCCTTACATACAGTCATTGGATGTAGAATAATTCCAGTCACGCAATGAGCCTATCGTCCAGTCCGTGAGGTTCATCGTTCGCCGTCAGCGGCAGTTTGAAGCGTCAAGTGGCAGAATGGAGAAATGGCCAAGTCTGGTTACCTTGCATCAATTTAATCAAAGGTGCCTAATTTTTTGAGGTGTCAAACGTTGATTTTAGCAGTTGCAGCTCCCAATAGACATTTCATCCTTGCTTTGCAAGCTTCGCGGTGGATATCTCAGTTCAATCGTAGCCTCAACCAGTCACCCGGAAATCAGAGCTGAACATGGTCAACTGTAATTTTGCAGTCAGCTATAAAATAGGAAGTTAGCAAAAAATCTCATAACTTGTGCAAATGGATGCCTGGAGAGTTAATTTTTGACTTTTTGGAATCCAGATGCTGAGATTGTTGCTAATTTACCAAAAATAATATTAAATTGGACTTTTTGCATGCAAGCTTCAAAATGGGCGATTTTCTTCAATAATTTATTATTGGTGCCCTTTTGTAATATTTAATTACAAAATTGCATGTGAGGAGAACTAAATATTTTATTATTATTTTGTAATCCGGACTTCAAGTCAATCGTAGTTCAACTGGAGGGGGTCCAATCAGAACCTTTCTTTTGTTAGTCAGGGTTTAAAGCTGAGAGTAGCGCCATTATGCAACAATTTTCTCTATTTAGTCATGGCGTCCATCATTTCTCATTTATCCAGCTTGAGCAAAGGTGAATTTCCTTCAGAGTTGGGCAAATTTTCATCAGCGATCATTGGCGAAGACATCAGAATTATTCTTTTGTAGGTACAAGTCCAGATTCATCAGCAGAATTCAAGACAGAGTGGCGATTTTAGCAGAATAAAAAGCATCAAAACGTTTTTCTTCTCAATTTCTTCCATTTTCTCGTCTTAAATTCATTCGCATGTTTGAAGAATTGGCGACTTTTGACAAAATAAAATAATCTGGGTTGATTCAGAATAACTTCGTCGAGAAAACCCATGTGCTAGAATTTTTCAGGAAAATTTACTCCAGAGCATCAGTTCTTGAGGCTCCAATTTTCTCAACTGAAAATTCCTTGCATGGTCGAGTAGAAGTCCAATTTTCTCAAATCTGACATTCTAGGGTTGTCTTAGAATCTTTTTCTAGATTAAACCCATATCTCAGAATTTTTCATGAAAATTGTTCTCCAATAGGCTATTTTTAGCCTCAGCAGGTTATTTTTAGTTTTCCAATAAAGTTGTCAGAATATAGCGATGTTCACAGTCAACAAGCGAGTTTTTTAGAATGTAGTACCATAATTGAATTCAAGGCCAAATCGGTCTTAATTCATGACTTCATCAGAAAAGTTGACACTAATTTGTATCAAGCACATCCAGAGGGTTGACAAGCGTAGTCACTCAAGTCCACATGGTTTCATGCCTCGTATAGCTGATTGTCTTCCAAGGCTGGTTTAGAGGGTTGATACCGTTGGAGTTTTGCATAAGCAACAAGTTCGTTTGCATTTCTCACAACTAGAGGGTTTGCAGTCAAACTTCGCGGTTTCATCATGCTACACTCTTCCATAGAGAAGAGCGTGAAAAAACGTGAGTGTCAAAAGTTTCAAGCTGCAAAAGAAATAGTGGCCATCATTCCAATTACGGAGCCACCAGAATTATTAGCCAATGAACTTCCAGTTGAAGTGTGCAGATATTTCCAAGATTGCTTGAGTTGCTGACAAGTAGTGATCAGGGAGTTAGAACCTGCAGTCGTCTGCGAGGACAGAATCCGGAGCATGCAATTAGAACTCGACTTTCATCTTCAGTTCTCTTTGCGGGGTCCACACATGTTTATCTTTATCCTTAGAGATATCTTGCAGGACTTGGAGTTTTATTAGGGTTTACATTAACTGATGGTAGTGTTCCAATTAACTTGCTTTCAATAAGGATGTGCATGCTCGCACATTGTCCATTTAGATTAGATGTACCGGTTAACTGATGGTAGCTTTCCAGTTAACTGTGTAGTTTGTTTTATTAGGGTTTAGTAATAAGATCTTGCATGCTTGCAAGACTGTAGTTGATTCAAGGTGATTTTAGGGTTCCCTACACTTTTGATGTCTAAAATAAGAGCTTTCAGCTCATTTGTACATAACTTTTGCACGAGAGAGTAATATATGTTGTGCCCACCTTGCCTGTAATATTGCTTATTTTGTATCTGTTCGCAAGTATTTATTAAAATGATGAATTGTTATGCCACTTGGGTTTCATGCAATTATTATGGTGAATGCTTATCTTAGTTAGATATAGTGGCTAGTTCGATTGTAAATTGTATGCATGTTTCGTCTCTGCAATTTACTGTCCTACTTGGCTATCCTTTTGTGTTGTGTTTCTAATAAGCCTATTCAGATTAAGCAAATAGTTGTGCCCACCTTGCCTTCAAGTTGAGAATCTGTACTCAAAGTTTATCGTATGATGTGTGTGATAATAAACTTATTCAGACAAGCAAATAGTTGTGCCCACCTTGCCTTCATGTTGTGAATCTGTACCCGGTTTATCGTGTAAGCTCATTCCTGCTCTGTTTCCTCATGCTCTGATATCTTGAGGGGATTGGATAGTTTAAGTTACTTAGTTTTGGGTTGTAGTTAGGTCCTGCGAAACCATAAAATACTTAGCTGCAACGTTTGAAGTTTATTGCAAACCTTTTGCCTCTTACAGCTGAGACAAAAAGACAGGAAATAGATTAGTTTACTTTTCAAGCATTTTTGTCTACACAACGAGGGAGCTTCCCCTCCTAATTTGAAGAGCACTCATTGCGTAGTGTGCATAGCTGTCCGTACCAACTTGCACTTCAGAGGTGTTAGTTGTTACACCAACAAATATCATCACCAGAACGTTTGACATACAAATTTGAATTAGAAGGGCTCCTCTGGAAACCATTATCAAGAAGGTACTTATCAATTTTCATGTACCGTGCCCATGGAGCTTGTTTAAGGCCATAGAGTGCTTTCACAAGTCTGCAAACCTAATGTTCTCTACCAAGAACCTTGAAACCAGGAGGCTGAGTCATATAGACTTCTTCCTGTAGATCACTATTGAGAAAAGTACTCTTAACGTGCATATGATGGACTTTCCAACCAAACTGAGCTGCTGAAGCAAGGACAAGCCGAATGGTACTCATCTTGGCTGTAGGAGAAAAAGTCTCCTCATAGTCAATGCCCTCGGTCTATGAGAACCCTTTGGCTACTAACCAAGCCTTGTACTTGTCAAGGGTTCCATCAGCCTTATACTTAACTTTATAAACCCATTGGCAGCCAATGGGCTTCTTCCCAGGTGGAAGATCAAAAAGCACCAAAGTGTTATTCTTTAGAAGGCTATGATGTTCAACTTCCATATCCTGTTCCCACTCTGGCATGCCTTTAGCCTTAGAATATGATGAAGGCTCAGAGATGCTGTGCAGATTGGCCATGAGAGTAAAGTTGACAGTATTCTACTGCTTGCTCTTCTTCCGAGCAGTTCTATCCTCGATCAATTCATCATCATGAAGATCACTAATGGTTTTGGCATACCATTTAGGCCGGAGAGTAGAAGTACCAATATGTGAGTTAGGAGGAACAACATCAATTGGAATTGCTGGAACCACACCCCAAAAAGAACCACATCTAACCCAAAACAACATTATAATGTTTTATGCAAGGTGTATAACAACTAACCCAACAATCTCCCTCTTGTATATATTCATAAGGGGCCAAACAAAGAAAAACATGAACTAATGGCCAGGAATGGAATTGCCCATAGCTCTCCTACACAAAAATATTTTTCATTGGCTTCTTCATGCAATTAGTAATACCTTTCATCAATATATTTTTTGCATCCATGTCCTTGCTCACAAATCCCACTATAGCATGGCTCATGTCCTTAGTACACTAAAGACCCTTAGATTTGTTCTTCTCTAAGACATTTTATTTTTCCTAATAGGTTTCCTTTTAGTAGGCAACTTATGACTAATGTTTAGTCAAATAACTATCACATTTGCCACTCATCCCTTTACCAATACCATAGCCCCTTTGAACTTTTTGTAATTTTCTTTACCAATGACAATGTTCACACCTACATCACCCATCTTGCTTACATAAATTAGATTTCTTGCAAAACCAAGAACATGTAGAACTCTAGGAAGGACTTCACCCTCCCATCCTTAAACATCACTTTGACATTACCTTGGCCAAAAACCTTATGTATTGAGTTATAGCCTAAGAAGGCATCAACTCTATTATACCTTTCATAGTTAATCAATCGCCCATATTTTGCTCTTCTTAGGTATGCGCACAAGGTTAATCAACACTTAAATACATGGACAATATATTTTATATCTTTTTGACCTACATGAACAATCTTATCTATGACAGAGAATTCACACTCACTCTTTCTAGCTAAACATAGAGACCAAAATGAATGAGTACAATATGGGAATTGAATTGGATTAAAGCAATAAACAATACCTGATAAATTGAACAATGGAATTTGCATACAAAGGTACAACCATGTTAATGAAAATTGCAATAGAAAGTTTGCAACAATCACTAATTTTTATTCAATATACCAAATCAACACAAAAGACAACATAATAAACTTGAACAATAATCACAGCAGCAAGTTTTTATAAGATTTTTTGCATGCAATTTATTCAAGATAAATAAAAAGCATATTAAAGTTCCGATGCTATAAATTGTTTTCTTGCACACAAAGCAAGCTAAAAGTTCAAAATTGCCTTGAAATACATAATCTCAAACAAGAAATCCTCAAATATACCTTAACTAAATAAATCACATCCTAAGATACACCTTCTAGGTGGTCATCTAAGAATAGCAATCCTCTAGTAATACTAATGACTAAAGATAACTAGTTTGATGCATGAATGACTCTTCGGTGACTCTATTGCAACTCTTTTGTTTTGACCATAATCCTTGGAAGAAACTTAAACCCTAATGACCATTGGCAATTCATCAAAAAAATCTTGGTGATTTGAATCTGATTTCTTATCAAAAACATTCCTATTATCCTTCATCATCTTTTCCAACTTGAAAAACTCAATGTTTCAAAACCTTGGACTCCTCAAAGATAATCTCTAGAAATCCATCTTTAGTGTAGTTGCTTGACGAAAGTTGATTTCACACCTTAACTATCAGAAACAAATTTGCAGCTTGATGTTTTGGAAAACTTGGAGCATTTTACCACCTTCGCAATCCTCTTTGATAACAATTGATTTAGCCATTTAGGAGGGTTCACCAACAATGGAACTTGTGGTAACACCAAGACTGTTCTTGCGGCTTGTGGCAACTGTGGGGCTACTTCTTTGATTTGGGGTATATTATAGCACCTCTTAGATGTTGGAAGAAGCAGAAAGACCAATTCTAGTGAGTGTCACACATACACCTGTAGTCAAATCTGAACATTCTTTGCTTTGGTAGGCTTGAGATCTTTATGCTCAAAATATGTGTTTTAAATTTCTTCTCATATATCCCCAAAGGCATGCCTTGCAAGACTGATAGGTCATTTTTCATTTTATAAAGCCTTTGCCCATCCTTGCTGAATTGTGTAATTCATGTTGAGGATCTGTTTGAAACTTCAGACTTTGACCAATGCATATTTGGTTGCGTGCTTTTGGTTTTGGTGTCCTCCCTTTTGATGAAAACCTGGCTAAACTTCAGCATGACACACTTCTGATTTATGAGGTGTTCTTGATGTTTTTAAATCAAAAGTGGACATCCTTTGGAGAGGTGCCCTTGATTGCATAGGATGGTCTTTTTTGTGTTTTGAAGTTGAACTTTGAACATTCCATGTATGGGTGCACACCTAGGCATTAAGTGACAGTTTTCTTTATGACTTAAAAACTCTCCTCTGTCCAGGTGTATGCCAAGGTAAGAGAGAGAACTTTTTGAAAATATTCACTAAATCTGGGTCACTCTTTGGTCTGACATGCTCCAATGGTCTATATGTACCTTTTTGCGTGCCTTGGACTATTTTTTCCTTTTTCCCCCACCCAACCTTTGCTCATCTTGTTTCATATGTGGGAAAGCTCTTTTCCTTGGCTTGGAAAAAACATTGGTTAGAGATGTCAAATACAAGATTTCATAACCTAGAGGGACAAGAATTTGACTCAATAGACAGACAATGACAATATTTTGGTTTGAAAATTGCCAATGTTTTTTTTCTGTGTGGATACAACAAAGACGTCATCAAGCATGGCATGCTCTCTGTCTAAAATGCCATTCTTTATCTTGCACATGTTCCCCAACAAGTCATACATTTTATTGATACCTTGCATATCTTGATCTTGTATGCTCTTGTTTGACCTCTCCCATGAGCAACTAGCTGAGCCATTGTTTTTTTTTCAATCATCCAAGGGTGGTATCTGTGGCATGGAACATCCCTTGTCAATGCAAAGCCTACAATGAACATGGGCATCTAGAGAAGGCATGGCCCTCACAAACCTAGCAAGAGCAACATAATGAAGTTGAGAAGAACCCACTCAAGCCACAAAAACAAAGGGAATAAGTATATGAATCTCCAATACACCAACTTCTTCATCAGGATTAGATCAAAACTGTTGATCAGAATGGGAAAATTTGAAAGGTTTCCTTTTAAGAACCATGTATAAATTTTCTTAAAGTGAATTACTGATATATTGACCATAGACTTTAATCAAGCTATTTTTAGTTCCTAATTTTTTTGTCTTGTAATAATGACTGTTAAACACATAGGTAACACTGATGTACATTACTTGAAAAGGTTAAGGTTATGTTCTTTGAAGGATGTATTGTGACAATTGCACTTAAAATTATGTGTACTCTCCATTTGTTTTGTTCTCATCTTTGATTTTTAAGTATCACAGGTTTCAGCCATTGTACAAGGCTTGTTGGGTTCAGAACGGGCGCAAGGGATGTCAATATTTGCTGGGGATATTGTGCCTCGTAAAAAACCTGACCCTGTAAGTGCTTCTACTTTTCTTTCTGAATTTAAAATAGATTCAATTAAAATGCCTTGAAAAATATTAAGTATAGTGTTGACTGTGCTAAAGGGTTCCTTACTAGTTAAGCATGGGATATTTCAATAATCACAATTATGAAGATTTGATCTTTCAATAAGTGTTTTCTTTGATATAAGGTAAAGCATATTGAAAAGAAAATTGATAATTAAAAGATATCAGAATCCTTAATAAGCAAAATAATGGATTCTTTGCCATTAAGAATAAGAGATATGAGAGCTATTATAAAACATAGTTTGAAGCCCAAGATAGAAAGCAAGGGACAAGAAAAGAATTTAGTCCATAGGGATAATCAACTTACATTTCAAAGTATATGCTACTACTAAACAAGAGTAAAGCAAAGTTGTTTGTATCACCATTTAACATTTGATCAACTTATTAGAGATCTTCAAAAAGGCATAGAACGGAATATCTGTAATTAGCTTGATGAGCATGTGTGCATTGCATTTTTGCCATTGATTGGACATAAAAAGCATTGTGTCTCCCTTCAAAATGGGGCTGGTTCTAGATCCATCTCGTAGCTTCTTCCTTTCATGGTGGTCTTGTATTGATGCTTCTTTCTTTCAATGGAGGTAGCTTGGAAGAGGAGGGTTGATCTCAAGGATGGTCCTTATGGTAGCTACCTGCTTCTTTTTGAAGCAAAATGCCTCTGTTATTTCTGTTTGACTTATCCTGTGATAGCAATTGCTCAATGGCCTTAGTGCAATTGCGAAAAATCTGGTGACCTTTCTGGAACAAATGTAAGCAGTCTTCTTGCTTGCTGAGGCACCTTTGTATAGAAATTTAATTGTCCCTTAGGAATAGGACATTGGCAACTAACAATTTGGTGTATTTTGTTGGCGTCTCAATTCGCACCTCTGGAATACGAATTAAAAACAGACAGCTATGCACAGATAAATTGCTCTTCAAATTAGGAGCGGAAGCTCCCTCTTCGCTGATGATGCTTAAAGAAATTAAACTAAACTATTACCAATCTTTTTGTTTTCAGCTAAGAGCACAAGGTTATAAAACTCTTTGCGTCGTAGTTGAGGTTTCCTCTTTTCTAGAACTTCAACTACAACTAGGCCTATTCTAATGACACTTCTAACAACTCAAGTAAACTCAAAGCTTGAGAATCAAAAGTAAACAAGGAATGATTTGATAACACAAATGCCTAAACAAACTCACTTCCAATGCACACTTGAAGACTCATTGTACTTTTTGATGCAAGTTGAAATAAAGATTATATAAGCAAAACACATAAAACAAAATCTGAGACAGTAGATCAGAGCAGCAAAGTAGGCATAAGATTTCCTTTCTACAATTTCTAACAACGATTACACTTCTGGGACAGAAAATTTGTAGCAAATTAGCAATAATAGGCTTACAGTTTAGTGATCAAACCGGAATACACTTGACACAAATTACACATTAACTGAACAATGATTTGCAGCAAAAGGCAGGCATGCAAACTTGCTCTTACACAAGGTGAACATGCACTAAATAACAAAGTTGCAGGCAAAAGTAGGCTCAACAATTTGTTATCACAACAACGGTTAAAGAAAAAAATGGGCAAGGCTGCCCTTATTTATACACAAACAAGGAGTAGGGAACCCTAAAATCTTCTTGCTTTTACAACTAGACTTGCCAACTTGCAAGCTTTATTTCTAAAACTAGAACATGACAACTAACTAACAACCTGCTAAAAACAAAAAGCAAGGAAAGTTCCAACTATTACATTTGATTTTTCTATTTCACAAAGAATAGATAAGCATGAGACAAGAATAGCAAGAAAACTCAGAAAAAGCCATCGAATTAATTGTTGTTTTTTTAGTTCTATTCTTGGAGATCTTCGCTGCCCCAAAAAGGTGCTGATTTTTCCCCAAAAATCAAATTGCTGGAAAAAGCTGAGGTCTGGGTTTTGTAGAAAATCACGTTCTGAAGAGACCTAGTTTCTTCAAATCTTGAAAAATCTGAGGGTTTCTCGAAAAAGCATGAAAATAGCAGATTTTTGGAAATATAAAATTTTCCAATCTTCAAGAGGAGTAAAAAGTAGATGGACCCAGATCGATGAAAACTAAAAAAGCTGACCACCTGTTTTTGAAATGCGACGCCCTAGAAGATTGGACCATGAAAAAGTGTGCCTCTGTGCTTTCCAATCCCGAATCCATGAAGAAAATTGTAAAAGCACTCTGTTTGAGCCTCCAAATCTTGAAAAGCAGAAAATGATATCTCTCTTCCACTTGATGCCAACTTGCAAAATATATGAATAATGAATGCCAAAGCCTTCTTAAATGGAGTTTGAGGATGAAAAAGTGTTTTATTCTCCAAGCTTTAAAACTTTGAAGCTAATCTGGAGCCGGAAACGTCGAATGTGGACACCTTTTGAATGATGAATGATGAAAATTTGAAAAATTTCTTAGGCATTGAACCTAGGGCACTTTTCCTCTTCAGAGTTAGAATATTTTTCAGGATTTTCAACTTTACTTGTTTTCTTGACCTTAGTTTGATCTTATTTTGCGGACGTTTGACAGTTTTGGTGAACTGGCTGACAGTTTCGTTGGATAACCTGAAGAATTCTAAGAAATATCTCTTGGAGGCTGTGAATCGTGAAAAGTGATTTTTGGGGCTCAAAAGCTTGGGCACCCCTAGCTAGCTGGGGTGCCCAAGCATCCCAGACTTGGCCATTTTCTTGAAAGTTTCATATTTTTGCTTGATAAAATGCCTCCCTTTGATCTTTGATTCCAAACGTCTGATGAATCCCGTGAACTTGTTGATGGACTCGTTGTGAAGCTTGGTCAAACCTGAGAAGAATGTTTTGGAGGCTGCATCTTCTAAAAGCACCTTTTCAGCTCTCAAAATCTTGGGCGCCCCTGGCTAGCTGGGGTGCCCAACTCTTTTAGAGTTAGTCATTTTTCTATGAATTTCAACTTTCATATTTGATCGTTTTTGTTCCTCATGATCTATTCTCCGTTCGATTCGAAATTGTCGTCAATTGATGAATCTAATGGTCTGGCTGAGATATCCACTGGAAAGCTTGAAGAATTCTAGAATAGATGACTGATTTTGCAAGCCCTAGAAATTGATTTTGACCTTCCAAAACCCTAGGCGCCCCTGGCTAGCTAGGGCGCCCAAGGTTCCTAGAGTTAAATATTTTTGAGGATTTTCATGATTTACATTTTGCTCCTTTGATACAACTTCTTTGTTTGATCCCCAATTTTGACCGTTTGACAGCTCCCATGAACTTGACGATGGATCCGGTGCAAAGCCTGGAGAAATCGGAGACGAATCCCCAAAATGGTAAACCCTAAATACTGCTTTTGGTGGCCTTAAAGGCTGGGCACCCCTGGCTAGCTGGAGTGCCTTTCTTCACTGCACAACCAAAATTGACTTTTTCAACCTTCTTTTGGCTTTCTTTGTTTTTCGTGTTTCTGCCTCTATTCAATCTGCATATCTGTTGTCTGATTGATCTTCGACACTGGATCATGGATTCATTGAAGAGCCTGAACATAACTGAGGTGATTCCCAACATTTGCCAACCCTAAAACTGCTTTTGACTGCTTTAAATGGATTCGGATTGGGCTTATAGGGAAGATTTGCACATTTTTCAAGAAATATTGAAAATAAACTAAGGCATGAAATTTTGGGCGCCCTTCTTGGCCAAGGGTGCCCAACTCCTCCAGAGTTAGTTTCATTTTGATGATTTTCAACTTTCGCTTTGCTCTTTGTCTTCTGCTTCACGCTCGCCAACTGCATTCACCATTGATTGTGCATTGAACGATAGAAGCTGAAAATATTCTAAGGCATTGAATTCTAGGCGGCTTGACTGGACAAGGGCACCTAGCAACTCCAGTGGTAGAATATTTTTGTAATTTTCAGGATTTTCAGATTCCCCTCCTTCGTTCTTCGTTCCTTGAACATCTTTCGTTGTTTTCTTGTTCTATGCAGCATTTGAGACCTTGAATCTGACACCTGGCAGTTGACCATCCTCCATTGATGACCTTGGAGCTCTTGTTTTAGCTTCCGAAAAAGCAAATAGACCCACCAGAGAAATACTGATTCTTTGATGATTCTGACTGTACCAGCCTGATCAAGAAGTATTTTCAACCAATAAAAATCAGTTTGAGCCTTGGAAGCAGAAATTCTATTTTTAGAAAATTTTGCTAGTAATCCATTTGAGAAGAAACCCAAAAAAAGTCTATTTTTAGAAAATTTCCTAAAAAGTAGGGCCAAAAAAACTTAAATTTGGGTTTTGTAGACAATTTTACTTTGAAGAGACTCATTATAGAAAGGGGAAACGCATTACAAAAACAGAGAGAAAATTTACTCCATCCTCGAAGGAATGAAGTGCTTAAGATATTGCCCGCTGTATGTTAGCGAGAATGGATTACAACAATGTTGTTTCTTCTTGAAAGGCTTCACTTTTATTCTAATGGGTATTGTGGGAGACAAATCTTTCGGGATGAAGATTCTCATATCTTCATAGGCCCAGGCAAAGGCACCTTGATAAAAGTCAGAATATGGCGCAAACAGGGAAGCAGATACCACTAAGGCATCAGTTTTGCTACCATCCATCCTCAGGATGTCTCTGCTGTTGAACACTTCAAACCAGTCGATCGCGTTCCAAACATGGTTTCTATAATGCTGTAGGTGATCCTTTTTGACTTGGAAATATCCTTTGATTGGCTCATCAATCAGCTCTACATCCCCTTTAACACATATGAGTTTGATTCCCATGTCTTTGGTATTTTTGAGGCCTAACAAAAGCGCCTCTTTTCCAGCTTTAGTGAATTCCGATTGCAGGCAATATGCAAATGGGTACAATTATCCTTTAGGGGAGATGATCATTTCCCCTACTCCTGGACCTACAGTTGAACAACCCCCATCGAACTGTACTGTCCATAACTTTGTATCCTCTGTCAATCTCTTTTTAGGACAAGCAATGTTCTAGTCTTCAGTTTATGTCTCTGACAGTGTCACATAATTACCAAGACCTGTTTCTTGATATAGAATTTGTGCTAGGGGGTCTGGGGATTTCATCATTATGAACTGGGATTTGGGTTTAGGTTCTATCTTTATTTTTCCCTCCTTTACAGGAATGGTCGTAGACGACCAATTTAACTGTATTTCACCACCAAGATCTCTACAAAAGCTCCGGCTCAACAACACCTTGTAGCTAGTTGGAATGTTAGCCACTAGGATAGTCATCATTATCTTTTTATTCGTACAAGCTACCAACCTTACTTGAGCGTTCTCCAATTGTTCGACCAACGACACTGACTTAGACTCAAGTGAATTAACACTTGTCTTGTGTCTTAGTGCATGAAAGTCCCAATGCATTCATCACTTGTAGAGGAATGACGTTGTTTGAGGCTCCTGAATCTATGATGCAATTGCTCAATTTGAATCCTCCTATATATAAAGATATATAGAAGGGTTTAGGCTTCTCTTCTGCTGGAACAGATGACTCGAGCATTGTAGGCTGAATTGAAGCTTCTTTCTTTACATGTATTATTCTGTCCAACTACTCAGGATGACCACGAAGATACTCCAATTGTGAAATCTTAACCTTGGTCTTCATCATGGAGTTTACAATGTCCAAATTTGCTAAAGATGGGTCTTGAGCAACCGCTCCCTTAACTTGTTCTTTAGCTCTTGGCCTCTCTTCTTCTTCCTTTTGTAGTTTCAAGTGCTGAGCATGTGGAAACATAGGCATTGAATGTCTTCCATGATTTACTACAAGAGAGTAGTGGCGGAGGTCATCTTCTTCTTCAATAATAGGTTCAAAGTATCTCATAGCAGAGTCGCCATCGAAGTTGTCTGTCTGTGTTAAGACAACATTCGAACTTGGTGTAGGGACAAAACTTGAATTGAGTGCAGCATCAGCATATCCCATGATCTGATTCATTCTTAAGTTTTCAAGACATGTAGTACCAGTATGTGCATCGGTCTCATGGAAAGAACAAAATACTGTAGCTTCAACCATTTGTCTTGGTGGAGGTGCTGGCAACTGCGGCCTATAATTATTGAAAGGTTGAAAATTATTTCTCTTTGGTTGGTACAACTGCTGAGGTTGATATTGTGGTGGAGGTAGTGCAAGCATTTCATTGGCTACCTTTTGTAGCAATGGATCTGCAGAACTTTGAACTAGAGGTCTGATTGAATCCTTCTTCATCTTGCCGGAGGTGATCATATTATCCTCCAACTCGATGGCGTGTTCTTGCACATCTGTCAATTTTGTTTCTTTTGCCATTTCAGGTAGAAGGCTATTTTCGATGGAAGAGCATTTATGAAACAGCTCATCAGAATCTTTGGTGATGGATTAAGTGTAGAAAAAAGTTGTGTAACAAGATTAAATTTTGGTACAAACTCCCTCATAGGCTCGTTATGCTCCATCTTTGAATTTGCAAGTCGAGCAAACAATAGATGACTATCTTCAGCAGGCTTGAATCTCGCCAAAAATTTCTCGCTCATAGTTGCCTAGCTTGTAATAATTCCCGGCTCCAAGTGATTGAACCAGTCAGCAACATTTCCCACAAGAGTCTCTACGAAGAGACGTACTGCGATATCTTCATGTGCCACGTGCAAGACGGCTCAAGCCGTTGTGAACGCAGAAAAATGTTCATCTGAGTGTTGAGTCCCATCGCCATGAAACCGAGGAAAGTGCTTCCTTGACCCTTTAGGTAACTCATGATTTTCACACAAAGCCAAAGGTCCAATGTTACCCCAAGGTAATGGGGGTGGACGTCATTGATTTCTGCTAGCATTATTGTTGTTATCACCCATTGCTTCTACTTGGATCACAGGTTCTTGATAGGAGCAATAGGATGGCAGATGGTCATTCCCGTGTCATAAAGCATAAAATTTCTTGAAGTTTTATGCCTCGTACCCCACGATAGGCGCCAGAAAACTGTTGGCGTTTCAATTCGCACCTCTAGAATACGAATTAGAAGCAGACAACTATGCACAGATAAATTGCTCTTCAATTTAGGAGGGGAAGCTCCCTCTTCGCTGATGATGCTTAAAGAAAGTAAACTAAACTATTACCAATCTTTTTGTTCTCGGCTAAGAGCACAAGGTTATAAAACTCTTTGCGTCGTAGTTGAGGTTTTCTCTTTTCCAGAACTTCAACTACAACTAGGCCTATTCTAATGACGCTTCTAACAACTCAAGTAAACTTAGAGCTTGAGAATAAGAAGTAAACAAGGAATGAATTGATAACATAGATGCCTAAACAAACTCACTTCCAATGCACACCTGAAGACTCATTGTACTTTTTAATGTAAGCTAAAATAAAGATTATATAAGCAGAACACATAAAACAAAATCTGAGACAGTAGATCAGAGCAACAAAGCAGGCATAAGATTTCCTTTCTCAAATTTCTAACAACGATTACACTTCTGGGACAGCAAATTTGTAGCAATAATAGGCTTACAGTTTAGCGATCAAACCAAAATACATTTGACACAAATTACACATTAACTGAACAATGATTTGCAGCAAAAGTCAGGCATGCAAACTTGTTGTTACTCAAAGTGAACAAACACTGAATAACAAAGTTGCAGGAAAAAATAGGCTCAACAATTTGTTATTGCAATAACGGTTAAAGAAAAAAATGGGCAAGGCTGCCCTTATTTATACACAAACAAGGAGTAGGGAACCCTAAAATCTCCTTGCTTTTACACTTAGACTTGCCAACTTACAAGCTTTATTTCTAAAACTAGAACATGACAACTAACAACCTACTGAAAACAAAAAGTAGGGAAAGTTCCAACTATTACATTTGATTTTTCTATTTCACAAAGAATAGATAAGCATGAGACAAGAATAGCAAGAAAACTCAAAAAAGGCATCAAGTTAACTATTGTTTTTCTAGTTCTATTCTTGGAGATCTTCGCTGCCTCAAAAAGGTGCTGATTTTTCCCCAAAAAGTAGATTGCCAAAAGAGCTGAAGTCTGGGTTTTGTAGAAAATCACGTTTTGAAGAGACCCAGTTTGTCAGATCTTGAAAAAGCTGAGGGTTTCTCGAAAAAGCGTGAAAAAAGCATATTTTTGGAAATATAAAATTTTCCAATCTTCAAGAGGAGTAAAAAGTAGATGGATCCAGATCGATGAAAACTGAAAAAGCTAACCATTGGTTTCTGAAATGCAATGCCCTAGAAGATTGGACCATGAAAAAGCGTGCCTCTATACTTGCCAATCCTGAATCCATGAAGAAAACTGAAAAAACACTCTGCTTGAGCCTCCAAATCTTGAAAAGCAGAAAATGATATCTTTCTTCCACTTGACGCCAACCTGCAAAATATGTGAATAATGAATGCCAAAGCCTTCTTAAATGGAGTTCGAGGACAAAAAAGCGCTTTATTCTCCAAGCTTTAAAACTTTGAAGCCAATCCGAAGACGGAAACACCGAATGTGGACAGCTTTTGAACGATGAATGATGAAAATTTGAAAAATTTCTAAGGAATTGAACCTAGGGCACATTTTCTCTTCAGAGTTAGCATATTTTTCAGGATTTTCAACTTTGCTTGTTTTCTAGACCTTAGTTTGATCTTCTTTTCCAGACATTTGATAGATCCAGTGAACTGGCTGACAGATTCGTTGGATAGCCTGAAGAATTCTAAGAAAGATCTCTTGGAGGCTATGAATCATGAAAAGTGATTTTTGGGGCCCAAAATCTTAGCCGCCCCTGGCCAATTGGGGCTCCCAAGCATCCCAAACTTAGCCATTTTCCTGAAATTTTCATATTTTTGCTTGATAAAATGCCTCCCTTTGATCTTTGATTCTGAACGTCTGATGAATCCTGTGAACTTGTTGATGGACTTGTCCTGAAGCTTGGTCAAACCTGAGAAGAATGTTTTGGAGGCTGCATCTTCTAAAAACACCTTTTGAGATCTCAAAATCTTGGGCGCCCTTAGCTAGCTGGGGCCCCCAACTCCTCGAGAGTTAGTCCATTTTCTGTGATTTTCAACTTTCAAATTTGACTGTTTTTGTTCCTCATGATCTATTTCTCTGTTCGATCCAAAATTGCCATCAATTGATGAATCTAATGGTCTGGCTGAGATATCCACTGGAAAGCTTGAAGAATTTTGGAATAGATGATTGATTTTGCAAACCCTAGAAACTAATTTTGACCTCCCAAAACCCTAGGCGCCTCTGGCTAGCTAGGGCGCCCAAGGTTCGCAGAGTTAGATATTTTTGAGGATTTTCATGATTTACATTTTGCTTCTTTGATACAACTTCTCTGTTTGATCCCCAATTTTGATCGTTTGACAACTCCCGTGAACTTGATGATGGATTCAGTGCGACCCAGAATGGTAAACCCTAAATACTGCTTTTGGTGGCCTTAAAGGTTGGGCGCCCCTGGCTAGCTGGGGCGCCTTTGTTCACTACACAACCAAAATTTTGAGTTTTTCAACCTTCTTCTGGTTTTCTTCGTTTTTCGTGTTTTCACCTCTGTTCGATCTGCAATATCTATTGTCTAATTGATCTTCGACACTAGATGATGGATTCTTTGAAGAGCTTGAACATAACTGAGGTGATTCCCAACTTTTCCCAACCCTAAAATTGCTTTTGAGTTCTTTAAATAGATTCGGATTGGGCTTACGGGGAAGATTTGCACATTTTTCAAGAAATACTGAAAATAAACTAAGGCATGAAACGTTGGGTGCCCTTCTTGGCTAGGGGCGCCCAACTCCTCCAGAGTTAGTTTTATTTTGATGATTTTCAACTTTCATTTTGCTCTTCATCTTCTACTTCACGCTCACCAGCTGCATTCACCATTGACCGTGCATTGAACGACGGAAGCTGAAAATATTCTAAGGCATTGAAGTCTAGGTGCCTTGACTGGACAGGGGCGCCTAGCATCTCCAGTGTTAGAATATTTTTGCAATTTTCAATATTTTCAGATTCCCCTCCTTCGTTCTTCGTTCCTTGAGCATCTTTCGCCATTTTTCGATCTGTGCAACATTTGAGACCTTGAATTTGACACTTGGCAATTGACCATCCTCCTTTGATGACCTTGGAGCTCTTGTTTTAGCTTCTGAAAAAGCAGAATAGACCCACTAGAGAAATACTGATCTGTTGACGATTTTGACTGAACTAGCCTGATTGGGAAGTATTTTCAGCCAATCAAAATCAGTTTGAGCCCTGGAAGCAAAAATTCTATTTTTAGAAAATTTCGCCAATATCCATTTGATTAGAAACCCAATAAACCCAAAAAAAGTCTATTTTTAGAAATTTTCCTAAAAAAAAGGGCTAAAAAAGTTGAGATCTGGGTTTTGTAGACAATTTCGCTCTGAAGAGACCCAAATCATCAGATTTTGAAAATTTGAGTTTTTAACCAACATGCGTGACATGCAAATTTCCATTTTCTGACCTTTTTGACAATTTCTACAAGATTTTTTTAACCACTCTTTCAAAATGCCTTAATGAAGCAAAAATTTTAATTTTGGGCATTACAACACATTTTCAGCTTATAATTTGATCCTCATTTTCGGCTTCCAACGCCTTGTTTAGCCCTCAGCTATAATTAATGTTGGTTAGTGCAATATGTGTAGCAATATCCTCAGAATATACTTCGCTTGCTGGATATGCATTAGGATCAATAGGGTTAGGATTAGGATGCATCTTTTTAAGGGGAGTTGCTGAGCTATTGTCATTCCAAATGAGTGTAAAGGTGTTTGAGGTTTCAATAGTAGTGGGAATGAAAAGAGCATTTTCAGTTGGAGAAGTGGGGGTAAAGCCCTTGGGGTTGGGAGATGTGGAGGTGGCAGAGGCGGGGGAGATTAAGATTTTCTTCTGGTGTTATTGTATTTACAATTCCTTATGGGTGAGGGATAATCAGCATTTTAGGGGTACTAGACTTTCCAGTAACAAGCTCAGTAAAGAACTCTTGTGGATTGCATAAGATAGCAATTTACTTGCACTCTGAGGTGAAAAGGCAGATTTAGGAGAGAAATTGCCTCTCGAGGTGATGGAAATGTCCATAGGAGGCTGATTATTAGCAGTATCTTTATCAGCAGACTTGACAATAGGAGGGTAATTTATTCATTCTTATCCAGAAAAAATAGGATGAATCTCTTCTCTATTGTGTCCCTGTACAATGTTATCGATAGGGTTCAAGGCCAAGCCCTCCTTCTGGGTTGTTCTCTTGATAGAGTTATTCCTTCATATATAAGTCCGTAGAGGAGCAGATGAGATACAAAGACACTTGCATTTCAGTATCTCAAATGAACTTAAATTATCCTGTTACAATAGCAATATTTACTCCATAGGCCAGGGTATTGAAATGAATAAACTGCACATAGAATGCAAACCATTTGTGACAACCTATTTACCTACAATCTGACAGAGAAAATCATCAGTATTTAGAAAATTTCTTCACAACTTTCCTTCCCAATTCTTCTAGAAGGAGATACGAATAGGGGTTAGATCTCCTTTTCTAGATGTCTTATGCCATCTTGGACAATATAAAGGAGCTGGTCATCACTATGAGGCTCAACCCAAATTTAAAAGGCTCTATCTTTGCTTTGATTGGCCATCATGTAGACCACATTAGTCAGGTTTTTGTGATGGCGTGTAGTAAACTCATGCCCTTTAACACACATTCTATAACAGATTTGATAATGATGTAGATCAAGACTCATCAAACGTCACGTTACTGTCATCAATGAGAGATATTACCTTTGCACCAGAGACATTGTTTTTCCCAGGTTGCTCATCTGAAAATTCAAAATACCTTTGAAATGCCATTGTGTGAACATAAAGTAGGTATGAAGTGGTATACAGGTGTTCAGGGATTAAGAGAATGTATTTAATGCAAGAAAAAACATGGAAATTCAAAATGGTGCCTTTTTTGTCAGGTTCACTGCTTGGATAGCAAGCTTTAGGAGTCATGTCTTTCACATGGGATATGGGAGTTTTCTGTAAAGTGACCTTTGGCTGTATTTGCTTGTGTGGCAGGGGTCAGATGATGGTCTTTTTGGTTCTTTCTCTACATAGGAGAGAGCATGGAAGGTAGAAGGGTGGTGATATGGAGGGTAGGCTCTCAAATCAAGGGTTGCTAGATCGAATCTCACTAAGCTTTCAAAAATTAGACCTGAGTGACAAATGAGGCAACTATTGTGGGGGAAATTAAGATTTTCTTTGGGTGTTATGCTATTTACAATTTCATATGGTTGAAAGATGAGCTAGGAGGATACAGTTCTCTCACTAATTTAGTGACCATTTTAAAATCTCATAAAGAGAAGATAGTATTTTATTGTAATAAAGTTGAAATCTAAATAAACTCCCATATTCACTGTATGTTGTGTCTTGAAATTATCAATTCTTGGGAGGGTTTTTCTTTCTTGTTGATAATTTTCTCTTAAAACAGTATTTAAAGCTAGACATGTGGTTGAATTATTCTATGGGAGTTGTCCAGTGTACTTGTTGTTAGTCATAAGGGTTGGAAAAGAGGGAACTGCATCTACACAATGTCAAAAACATATTTCATTCATCGCTATGCTTTACTCATCATTCTTTTGGTTCAGTTACTCATAAGTCATAATTTTCATTTTATAAATATTGAATAATAGTGATGAAGAAATATTTTTTTGAAATTGTGTAGATATGATTCCCTCTTTCTCAATTCATTTAACTAACTCCAAGTAGACATTACAGATCTAATAGAATCATTCAACCCCATGTCTAGCTTTAACACATTGTTGTAACTTTTAGGAGCCAATAAATTCCGGAGAGTCGAAACTAGAACAAATCTGCTGAAAAATCATCAACAAACTATTTTAGACAAACATTATTCCTCAATGATGGGAGTGTGACAGTCCACCCCAAGCTTGAAGGACATTCCCTACATGGCACAATGCATTGTCTAGACGTAGTGGAATATGATCCTGCTAATCTTTCCTTAATCATGTGATTCAAAGCTGGTAGCCAGCATGTTGGAAGACCCACTAGTGATGGATGCTAGGCTTTTGGCGGTCTCAGTCTAAATGGAAGCCAGCTAAGTAATTTTCTGTTGAATCTTGTTGAGCTGATCCTCTAACTTTTGGTTGGCTTTCAATGCATCCTGCATGAGATTGGAGAGCTTGACCAACTGAAAAATGATGTTAGTGTAAAGCACTCAAATATCAATTTCTAGAGGGCGGAATGACTTATTGTAGACCACTGTGCATCTTTCTTCCTAGATATGATTAACAATAACCTGTCTGATAGACTCTGAGATAACATTATCAGAAGTGCCAACTCCTAGAAGAGCAACTTTCCATGTAAGTGAGAAATCGAACATAGTTGAGGTTTCTTTGTACACAACCTTCTAGAGAAGATAGGAAAATTGGCAGTCTCAAAAGGTATGTTTTACATGTCATGGAAGCTGGCTGTATGGACATGTTAGAGGTTGCACTTGAATGAACTTGATATGCCGTCCACTTGGAAGATTGTAGTGAAGGAGCTCCTCGGCCAAAATTTGAGAGTCGGCATCCACCTTAGAGCTCCAAAGCTTGTGGCTAAATTCATAGCGCAATTTGATGTTGAGCGATGCACGAGAGAAGGAAGGGAGCAGCTGGAGGTAGATTTGTTTGAGAGGGAAGAGAAATGAGTAGGAGGTGATGTCCCCATCCCTGGTAGGGACAGGTGGTGGCGTGGTTTAGCCTATTATTTCGATCCTGGGAGACGGATGTGTGAAGGATCATCACGAGGCAGTTACTCGGTGTTTTGCTTATGGCAGTTGTTTCAAGTTGGGCCTTCGCAGAATCTTCCAGAGTGGATTTTTAGAAACTTTCTATTTTTAGAAAGTTAGGTCAGGCGGAAGCTGCTATTTTGGGCAGGGCACCTGGTTCAACTATTCAGCTCAGAGTCGACCCAGTTCTTCAGTTTGACAGTCAGACGGAGAAATATTGGAGTATTTAATGGTTTAATGAAATAATTAATACTTTGACTTTATATTAAAGTCACGTTATTAATTATTTAAATATTTAATTAAATTGGCATATTATAAAGTATTTATTATACTTTATAATAAAGTATTAATATTTGATATGATGAATATTTATTATTCATTAATTAAGGCGCCAATTATTAAATGAGTTTCTCCTAAGTCAAAAGCGCAAGAATTAATCATTTATTTAAGTGATTATTAAAAAGTGAGCTTGGGTCGAATTTTTGCAAGGAAGTATATATTCTCAGAAAGGACAAATCGAATCATTATGATATGTTATTCTAATTTGTCTTATTTGCTCTGAGCATTGGAGTTTGCAAACCCTAGGGTTTCTAGTAGACGAAGCGTTTCTGGAGAACGATACCTCTTCAGGAATTGGCAGACTGAGACTGTGAAATACCAGTTGAAGCTTGCATCTTGGTGACTTCATTCAGAGGTTACAGATTGGGATTATTGATTGATTTATCAGTGTTTGACAGAGAATAATCATCTGGCAGTTGAGGCGACTTCACAGAGTTCATCATAGCAGAGATCCGGCATCATTCTTCATTGGGCCGTACAAAATCATTAAGGCTGCTGGTACAGGCCGTACCACTGCAGAAAAAGCCGTACTTATCATTGGGAGTGACAACGCCTTGGATTCTTGGCATCTGACAGTTGCTTTGGGTGCGCCTTGGGGTTTCTGAAGTTTCTTTGGTGCCTGTGCTGAGAGTTTCATGCAAGCCGTACATTTCCAACATTTCTTCAGGCGGCTGCAAGGAGAACCAGGTTTTTGAAAATAAATTCATATTTAATTCACATATTGTATTTCAAGGTTGTAAATGCTCTAGATATTTAATGAATAAGTGCGCCTACCTTCTCTGAGCAAGTTCATAGCATTTTCTTTACATTTAGATTTATTTGGAATTTTCAAGCATTTATTTTAGAAAATCGCAGCACTTTGTTTTTATGCAAAAAACCTCAAAACACAAAAAAAATACAAAACTATCAAAAATCGCCATATTCAGTCAAGGGTTTGGGTTGAGAACCACCAGGGTTCTTACGGAGGACAGCCAATTCTATCCCTTTAGAATGTTGCATGGTGTGGTACTGGATAGCTTTATGCAAAGTTTCAGGGTTACCAAAATATGACCAAGTCAATTAGGTATTTATCCTTAGCAAGAAGTTTAAAATGATCCTGAGTATGCTCTCAAGGGAACTAGTTAAGATCTGAGATTCCTTTCTTGAAGAGGCAGTAGACTTGCTGCTGAAAATTATGGGAAGAAGTTAGTTGTCAATTTGAGTTAGCGTGTTCCACCAAGTGAGGAGGAAGGAAAGCTTAAGCTAGGCTATAGATAATAATATTTTGAGTTAAGGAACTTAGCAACTTGTTGCCAAGTCTTCCAAGCACTGTTTACAATAGCAAAGGCTTTGATCTAAAAGGACTCTAAAAGAAGGATGTCTTGCTGATTAACACCATACCATTTTCCTTTAACTAATGTAGTAGAAACCGTGTGTTCAGTGAGACTTTTTTAGGGTTCATAGCCTTGGCAATCCATTTAGAAATCAAGCATGTGCCTTGAGTATTAGGGTCAATAATAGTCATAACCTTCTTTTATAATTTTCCCACCAAACTCTCTAGAAGCTTCTATTTAATTCACTTTTAATTTAAGCTCCCCTTTAGCTCCGAAAAAGACCTTTTTATTAAAATAGTGATAATTTGACATGCTAGGTCCTTGTTTAATACATCCATGATTTACAAATTTCATCCCGGTTCTGATGAGCTATAACACTAAGGTGCCTTTTAAATATTTAAATAATATTTGGCAACCTTAGTAAAATTATTAAAATAAAGCCATTAATGTACTTATTTTGCGGAATCTACTGGAATGCATCGGAATCAAAAACTAACTGCACTGGAGTGATCCTAATGAAGAAAAATGATAAATGGAGCTATCTGGGCAACTTTCTATAAATAGACGCCCTCTCCAAGATTCTTGGAGAACACACTAGAAGCTAGAAATAACATCTGAAAGCATCAAATAACTCTTCTAAACCATCTAAGCTCACTAGTAACATCAAATTACCCTTCTGATCAAGCTGACACAAACCCAAAAAGCCATCTCTAACTGCAAAGCAAGAGAACCTGAAAATGGGGACATTACATGGATGGGGAGATGAATACTTTCATTGAAAGAGTTCAGTGTGAGGACAGAATGCCAACTCTAGATTCTCCAAGTAAGAGGAATTAGTTTTCAAATTTGTTATTTTTAGCTAATTTTTTTTATAGAGAGAGTTCTTACTTTTGGATGGATTCTAGAGATGTTATTTTTAGTTAGTTTTAGTAAGCTTTTATCCGGACATCATTTTAATTATTTTAAGCTTTAAAGTGCTTTATTTTCATCTTTTTTAGGTTTTTTTAGTGGGTGGGCTTTAAAGACAATGATTAACTTAAAGTCCCAAATATACATTTTTTGTAATCTTATAAATAAGTGCTTTTTGCACAATATTGTCTTAATGATAGTTGAATCTATGCTTATGGTGCTGAATCTATTGTTCAAGTATGTGTGTTGAATCTGATTTCCATGTGTTTGCAATTACTGTGTTTAAAGTTTCACCAATTGAATTGAAAGTGGGCAACAGCATCAAACCTTGTATTGGTGTTTTCCATCTAATTCAGGGCTTTGCATGTTGCTTTAGTTATTTAATTTTTGAAATCTGGTGTTATTTGTGTGCTAGATTAGTTTGCTCAAAACATTAATATACAGAGACTTGCTGGTTTCTATTTTTAGCTGATAGGAGAAGTGATTGTTGTGTTCATAACAGTGCTGATTTATATAGTTCATAGCCTTAAAATATAAAATATTTTTTATGAGAGAAGAGCTGATTTCAGTCTTGTGCTTATACCTGAGTCCAAAAAGATAGGACAAGTTTAGTTTATCTCAGTTAACAAAAAGCTTAGATATTTATCTTGTGCAGTGTGTCTACTTGTAGATTTTGTCTATCCTATAGCTTCTAGGGTCAGTTTTAGGTTGTAAAGGAGCCTCCCCTTCCAATTTGAAGAAAGGTGTACCCCATGTTGTCCCTAATTTTTGACTTGCTAAATATTGGGATAACCTATTAAAATTTTGATAAAATTTGAATATTTTCTCTTCTAAAGAATGTTTTACGAGATGCAAAGGTTAGAAAATTTCAGTTTTGGATCTATAGTCCTTTTGGCTAACATTTTTCACTCACTCTCGTCTGTTTTCGTGAAATTCTGAGTCATTTTTAGTGTGTTTTTGATCAATTTCGGGTTTTTGGGGCATCACTGCAAGTAGGGGTTTTGGTTTCTTATTACAAGTAAGTGATAGGAACTTTTTGCTCTTATTACAAGTTACTTTTTGTTTTAATTTTAAGTTGTAGGAACTTTTTATGTAACTTACAAGTGATAGGAACTTTTTGCTCTTATTACAAGTTACTTTTTGTTTTAATTTTAAGTTGTAGGAACTTTTTATATAACTTACAAGTTGTAGGAACTTTTTGTTCACTTTACAAGTTACTTTTTCAAGTTACTTGCAATGACTTAAAAAAGTTTCGATTTCACTTAAAGTCACTTGCAATGACTTAAAAAAGTTTCGATTTCACTTAAAGTCACTTGCAATGACTTTTAAAAGTTCCTATTTGAGTTAAAGTGACTTGCAATGAGTTTTAAAAGTTCCTATTTTAACTTAAATCACTTGCAAAGTGTATCTAAAAACCCGATTTGCAAGTAAAGGGCATTTTTAAAGTTATTTGTTATTTTGTTCACTTGCAATGAGCATCAAAAAACCCGAAATTAGTTTTGCAAGTGTTTTTGTGGATTTTTAACTTGCTCTTGCTCATATGCACCCCAATTGGAGAGATTTTTGGCATGAAGAACACTTGGCAAGGTCTGCAACTTTATTAAATCCCCCATTTTTGCTCTACCATTGCCACGTTTTTGCAGATTTGAGTTTGCTCAAGGCGCCTAGGGTTTTATTTATTTATTTATTTTTCTTTATTTTGGCTTGTAAACTCTTGTTGCAGGTATGTTCTTTGTTTCTTTTTATTTTTCTGTTTTTGTTGCTTTAAATCTTTTGTTCTTGGGTTGCCTTTCTATGGAGATTGAGATTGCATATTATAAAAAAAACGTGTATGGCTGAAAACGCGTTTTTCCACTTCATACGCCCTTCATTCATTTCTCTTTCATACGCCATCATTATTCATTCGCCCTTCATTCATAAAAAACGTTTTTCTCTCTCTTTCATTCGCCTTCCCATTCGCTTTTCATTCATTTGCCTTCATTTCATATTCATTTGCCATTACCATTTTTCTTCATCATCATTATCATTTTCTGCAAAAATGATGCCCTTGGTTGAAAATCGGGTTTTCATAATCTGATTACAAGTAGGAGATTTTGACCAAGGTTACAAGTTAAAATGAAAACTTGCAATGACCTCTCATTTTTCCTACCTTGCACTTTTTAACTTGCAATATGTCCCAAAAATCCCGATTACACTTTGCACTCGTTGTCAGCCTTCCAAAACCCGAAATTGGTCCAAAATGCATTCAAAAACACTTGAAAATGAGTCTTTGAGATCCAATCACAAGTGCAAAACTTGTATTTTCCCATACACATATGAAGTTGCATGTTCATTCTCCACAAATGCAAGTCAATGTTCTTGTTTTTTCCACACATGTAATGCTGTTTCCAAAACCCGAAATTGAGCTTCGACCTCACTTTTGCAGCCCCTTTGTCTCATTCTCGTTAGTCTTGCTTGCGCACATGACCTACCAAATCAATAATATAAGGCATGGGCCTTATTTTTCAAACAAATTCCAAGGTTGGAGAATGATACAAAGAAAGAGCAACAACATGACGAAGCTACACAAGGATTTGAATAAGTGACATGATTGAGCATAGAATGCTTTCAAGACAGAGATGGAAGAATATTTTCCAAACAACAGCATGAAGACCCACTCAAGGATGATGGTTTGAGTCATGTCTTGGACACGTAGAATAATTTCAATTATGCATTTGTAATTTTGTTTTGACAAATTACATGTAAAGTCAGAAATTGTAATGGCAAGTGGCCATGCTACTTGCATTATTGAAGATTGTAATTACATGTAATCAAATTACAAGTCAAGATAAATTAGGATTGTAATTTGGAATAAGTCAATTGCAAGTAGTTAGTGGTTGAGAGAATTTCTCAAGTTAGTTGGGATCCTCCCACCTTTTTCTCATGACCTCTCTCTCTCCTATAAATACTTGAGGGGGTCCTTTGTAATTTTTATCTTTTTGGCAAGCAAGAAAACTCTGCAGAAATTTGTACTCATAAAGACTTTGAGCTTTATAGTTATAAGTTTATCTTTTTCAAATAATATCAAAGAGTTACAGATTTCAGACTTTGTGTTGAAATCCTACTTTGCATCCATTGTGTTCTTATGTCATTTTGGAGCATTACTTTGTGATTATTTGGAGATTGTGAAAGATTGCTAGGGAGAGCTTCAATTGAAATATTTTCATACTTTGTGCTGTAAATGTTGAAGATTGAATTCATAATTTAAAAGTTAAGAAGAATTGCAAGTCTTTGTGCTCGTGACGATTCCCATTCATAGTAGTTAATAGATACATCATACTTGCAGACTTTGTGCTGTTTTATGCTGTATATTATCATTAGAAATATCTTTCAAAAGGGTAGATAGGATTGCAGATTTTCAAGACTTTGCGCTTGAAATTGCTTTCCCGTCCCGAAGGAAGTGACGGAAGTCTTTGAGCTTTCAGGAAACTTCATTTCCTTTCTCTTGATTTTATTACAAGTTGCTGTTAAATTTTATTTAAAAGTTCATATTACCTTTCTGAAAAGATAAAAGAGTTTAATATTTCCTGAAACAAGAGGAAAGATTGTTGTTCCATCCATATTTGTTTTAATTAGTTAGATAGGGGGAGCCTTCCCTTAAATAGGAGAGTTTAACTCACACACTGTGGCTGAGACCACCATTTTGCTAACCATTACAAGTTTGCAAAATATTCAACCAACACCCCACATACTGTTCCACTTTGTGTTGTCTTGCAAAAGACAAATTAAAATGCTGACATGTTCTGCACATAAAAACTTCTATAACAAACGCATACTTTCTTTGCTTCTAGACTCTCCTTCAAGTGATTTGGTGTGCTAAAAGTATGTATTTAATGTCCTTGTATGTTGGTTGGGCTTCCAACCTCTCCCCTTTCAAGCTTTTTTAATTTCCATTTCCAACCTGTCTCCAAGATTTTTTAGTGAATCTGGTCCTTCATGAATTAAGTATTATGGCATAGTATAATCAGACTTAAGATGGACATCTCAGAAATTTCTAAACTACACTCAGCTGGCTATGTTTATTCATGGCACATTGATGGAGATTGGAGTTTCAGGTACATTGCCAAGCATCCCTAAACCATGAAAATAATATGGAATGCAATTTCAAAATTCGATTGATAATTGGTTTCCTGTCAAAGTTGGCTTTCACTTTTGTGGAGAAATTTTCTAAAGGGGTAAACTAATAATTCTTAAATGTTTACTATCCATATCTGTCGGGTCTCTGATGCTAGATGGTACAAGGATTATCATTTTCTGATTGTTAATTCTTTTTCAATGCTTTTTCTGTTAGCCAATGTTGTAATGGCTATTTTAAATAATATATGATTCTTGTTGGCATAATATGCTATTTGTGTCTATGCAATTATGTCATATATGTCTTAATTAGTTGTTGAATAGGAATAATTGCCAACTCCTATCTCATATTATCTAAAGTGTCATTGTCAATGACATCAAACCTAAGTAATTCCTATGGTAGGTGTGTCCCATGATAATCTACTCAAGGATTGATATCTAGATGCCTAGACTTAAGGAGCTTGACCTCCTGAAACTGCTGTTTAGGATCTTGCATTTTCTCGATAGTTATTTGTAAAATCTGGATTCGAAGTTCCATATTTTTATCATTCTTTTCAGTTGGCTTCCTCATTAAGGAATTCACTAAGGAATGTTTTTATAAACTAGCTTTGACATGGGATCTAATGAGAATATGTCCCTAATTTATTTTATTGTTATCTCCCATTGAAACACACTTTCTACTTGTCTTTGAATGTAAATTCCATGCATTGTGATACTAATTGATAAGGACTTCTAGTTTGCACTTTGGACTGAGTTATTTTTTATATAGATGATGTTATAATCATTATATACTATATAGTGAAGCCATGGTCGTTTGCTCTTGCAGGCCATCTACATCCTTGCAGCAACAACTCTTGGAGTTAAAACATCAAGGTGGTTTAAAAACAATTCAAATTCAGTATTTGGAAAGGAGAGTAAATGCCATAATTAAAGAAAGATTAGTATTTCCTTTGTTAGCTGGACTAGAAATCAGAGATAAATGAAATAAGTTGAGAAAATAGAATTAGAGATAGATAATCCTGTAATTGCTTTTTCCCCTTATTTTTGTTTATGGAAAATTCTATTTGATTCTACTAAAGTTTGAAAAAGACTGTATTATGCACCCTATATTTTTTCTTCTGTGTTTTTTTTTTCTGATGTGTTTTTGGCATCTGCAATTTGGTTTTGCAATATAGACAAATGACAACAAAACATCCAATAGAAATATGTGCAATATAAAGAGCTGTAAGCAACTATCTCAGAAATAACCATAAACTGAAAACTGTTCCAGATTTATTACAATCATGATATATTCAGTACAGCAAGGTTTTTACAATATATAAATGATCATAAATCACTTATTATGGCATTTATAACATACTATAAAATCCCCACTTGAAATGCACCGAAATTTTTAATGATTTATGCTTAGTTTGACAATATAAACATTTTGTCAAACAATTGTCTTGATACTGATTGGAGTTCAATTCAAAAGTTTTCTCAAGGGTAAATAACTTAAATACATATATGAGCTAAGTTTGATGTTCAAAATCCACCAAATTCCATACACAGAGTCCAACATAGGAAATATGACTATTATATTCCAAATTGAAATAGCTGTCATCACAGAATGCATACACAGCTGAAGCAATATTTTATTCAAATCTTAACATTTTCTAACCTGAAGGGCTTACACAGGTCATCCACTTCAAACCTTCATTTCTTGCAAATACAATGAATATTTCCTTGAAAATGTCCAGCAGCTAGTTCATAGGATAGGTGCAGGTTACATTGACCTTGCGTGACTGTCATAAGCTACTCCATGGCGCCATTGTAACCTCCAAACACCAGATGATGCTATGGCTGAAGTCACCATCGAATGCTCTTATCCAAACGGCTCACCTTAGTTTCCACGACCCATATTGCTCATATGTCTCATATCAGATAAGATGCCTTCATGAATAGGCGTGAGTCTTCAAGGAAACAACACCTTATGGCCCATTGACTGCAATGTGCATAAGTCATGTGGTATATCCTCTACGTGACTCCTTCAACAACCCAAATTCCTGCGCAACAGAAGAAAGAACTCGTGGCACATGAAGCATGCCATTTATGAATACCCAATAATCTCACGTCCCCCTTCAACTGTCCATGGTTCTTCCTAACTTGCATTGTTTTGAGAAAATGATATCTTCCTCCAAAATATGAATCAAACCTTTCCCAAAAGAAGAATTTGTGCTAGAGATAAATACCACGGCTCCTAGATGATGTGATTCCACCAAAATAATATTTCGAATCCTTCTCAATATTCAGCTACACCACACTCCAAACATAATCTTGGTATATTAACAACTTTCTTGAATATATATTACAGCTAGGCTATTGGCATTGGCCCTTAGCAATAGAGATGGTTGTTTGAGAATAAAGGTGCCACGAATTTCCCCTTCTTACGACCCCTTGACTTAATGCTCCAATAATAAATATACGAAATTAAAGTGAATCTTCCTTATAAGCAATCTGAATACATAACCTGGCGACTATTGTCAAAGGTGCAACTTTGTGAGGAGACTGTAAATGCCTGTAAATGCCTTTGACCAGCGATTAACCAGATTGAAGGTGTTGCGTCTATACTCAAAAAATATCACAACTTCCTTAATCAAACCCTACGATCAACAATAAAATCACCCTTCAATATAACAACAAATATATTCAACATGAAATGCTCAGAATCTGAATGATACTAGGTATTATTGACCAACCATATGAAGGAGGGTTCAACATATGAATTGAATAAGATAGATATTGATATTCTACATATTCGTAACAAATTCTTCAGACCCTGAAATGAAGCTCTTCTCTTAAATTTGTTTCTGGAGGAAACTTAACAATTTTTTGTGCCGCTGTTATTGTGCAAATGCGAGAAACCTGGATGATTTCTCCTGCAACCAGCTAGGGAAGAGTCTTTCACCACCGAAACTGGATACCCGTAGGAATTCTCACCTAGGGTTTCAGACTCTGTTGGCATTTCAATTTGCACCTCTAGAATGCAAATTAGAAACAGACAACTATGCATAGATAAACTGCTCTTCAAATTAGGAGGGGAAACTCCCTCTTTGCTGATGTTGCTTAAGAAAGTAAATTAAAACTAATTTGCCTATCTTTTTGTTCAGCTAAGAGCACAAGGTTATAAAACTCAAGCGTCGTAGCTGAGATTTTTTGTTTTAGAAGTTCAACTACGACTAAGCTTACTCTAATGACGTTTCTAATTACTCAAGTAAACGCAGAGCATGAGAATTAGAAATGAACAAGGTTTGATTCTTTGACATAAATACTTAGATAAACTTTCCTCCAACATACATCTACTTACTTTCAATGCAAGCTGAAATGGAGATCATATAATCATAACACAATAAACAGAAATCTGAGACTTTATATCGGGGCAGCAAAGCGGGCACAAGACTCTATTTTCTCAAATTTCAGGAACAAAAGATTACACTTCTAGGACAAGTGGATTGTAGCAAAATAGGCTTACAATTTAGCCATCAAACTAGAATACATTGACACAAGACACATGCATTGAACAAGAACTTGCAGCTAAAAGAGACTTGCAAACTTGTTCTTACACTAAGTGAATTGAAACCAAACAACAACTTGCAGGAAAAATAGGCTCAGCAATTTGTTATCAAAAACACAGTTCAGAAAATAATGGGCAAGGCTGCCCTTATTTATACACAAGCAGAGGAGTAGGGAACCCTAAAATCTCCTTGCTTTTACAACTAAGGTTTGCCAACATGCAAGCTTTATTTCTAAAACTAAACAAGATAAACATCTAACCACCTAATAAAGCATAAAAACAGGAAATGTCAACTATGACAATTTGTTTTCTTTCTCTTCTTCAAAGAGTAGATAAGAATTGAGACGAGAAGAGAAAGAAAGCTGGAAGAAAGCTTCTAGATGATTGTTGCTTTAAATCTTGATCACATTCGCCAAAAAGCTGATTTGTTTCTTGATTTCAAGTGGAGAGTGCTGCTGAAAATAGAATGTTGATCTGCCTTGAAAAAACAAGTTCTCCAAAAAGCTGGGACCTGGGTTTTGTAGAAAATCATGTTTCAGAGAAATCCAAATGCTCAGAAAATGAAAAAGCTAAATCCATCCTAAAAAAGCGACCAAAAAGCAGTTTCTAAAAGAGGGAAAAAATTCTCAATGTTCAAGAGGATGAAAAAGTGGAGAGACCCATGTGATCAAAACCAAAAAAAGCTGTGTTGGTTTTGAAAAAGCAATGTCCTAGAAGTTTGGAGCAAGAAAAAGTGTTCCTCCCTACTCGTTGATCTCGGAACCATGAAGAACACCGAAAAAGCATGTCATTTGGGTCTTCAAATCTTCGTTGAGAGAAAAGGGAAAATCTTCTTGCTCTGGACGCCAATCTGCAAAAATGAATAATGAAAGACAAAAACTCTCTTAAATAAGTTGAGGTTTGAGAAAATCTGCTTTCTTTTTGCTTTAAATCCTTCGGAGTCTATCCTGAGCAGGTTAATCGAACGTAGACGTTGTTTGGAATGTTGGAGGATGAAACTTGAAAATTTGACTAAGGCATGGATTCTTGGGCGCCTCTCTTGGACTAGGGCACTTTTGCTTGGCAGACTTAGCCAAATTTTCACCATTTTCAACTTTTGCTTGACTTTTAACCTCAATTTGATCCTTTATTCTACTTGCTTGGTGAATCCTGTGATTTGGCGGAATGATCCATCATGGAGGCTGAGCGAATCTGACGAAGTTTGTTTGGAGGCAACTTTTGACGAAAACTCCATCTTGACCTTCAAAATCATGGGTGCCTTTGGCTACCTGGGGCGCTCATGATCACCAGTGTTAGCCATTTTTATGTTCTTCAAGTTCTTGTTTGTTTCCCTTGATCTTTTGATGAATTCGTGATTCCGGGAGCTAGACTAATCCGATTGACTAACTGTCAGATTCCTTGGATAGCTCGAAGGATTCTGAAGGGGGTTCTTTGGAGGCTACATCCTCTAAAAACTGCATCTTGAGGGTCAAAAGCTTGGCGCCTTTGGCTAGCTAGGGCGCCCAACTCCTCTAGAGTTAGTTTATTTTCTGTGATTCTTCTCTTTGCTTTTGAATTTTAACATTCTTTATGGTTTTACCCCTCCGATCAGTCGGTGATATCTGATGCTTGTCAACTCCGATGGACCTGTTGACAGTTGCGTTAGAAAGCCTGATCAAGACTGGAGAAGGCATGTTGGAGACTGCAACTGCAAATTTATCCATTTGATGCCCCAAAAGCTTGGGCGCCTATCTCCTTCTGGGGTACCCAAGATCTCCATACTTAGCTTCAGTTTTCAACCTTGAAGCTTGAAACCTCATGTTATGCCTTCTGTTCATTCTGAGTTTACCGATAGCTGATGAATCCGATGATCATGATAAGATGTTCACTGCGAAGCTGGCAAAATTTTGAAGAGATTGAGCATATTTGCAAACCCTAACTACTAGATTTAGTGTTTCAAAACCCTAGGCGCCTATCTCCTCTTAGGGCGCCCATCATTACTAGACTTAGAATATCTTCTGATGATTTCATGATTTGCATTCTGCTTCTTGGTTGAGACCTCTTCGTTTGATTTCGAATTCTAGATGACTAATTGATCGGATGACTACGTCGATGGACTCACTATAAAGCTAAGAAGATTCTGAGCAACATTATCTGGGAGCACAAACCCTAATTCTATCATTTGACCTCCTGAAAAGCTGGGCGCCTATCCCCCTCTAGGGCGCCCATGGTTGGCAGACTTAGTTTTTATTTTGCATTTTTCAACTTTCTCCTTTGTTCGTCGTGCTTGCCTTTGCCCCGCTTGTTGGAGATGAAAATTTTTCTAAGGCATGAGCATCTAGACGCCTTGATTGAGTTGGGGCACTTGGATTCTCCAGTGCTAGCCAAAATTTTATAATTTTCACAATTCTCCAACCTCCATTCTTTGTTCTTCGTTCCTCGATCATCTTCTGTTGTTTTTTTATTTGAGCATTGTTTGAGACTCTAAATCTAACACCTGGTAGTTGATTGACCTCCATTAATGGCCTTGGAGCTCCTGAACAGCTTCTAAAAAAGCAGAATAGACCCACTAGGGAAAAACTGATCTTTTTGTGATTCTGACTGCACCAGCCTGATGAGGAAGTATTTTTGACCAATCAAAATCAGTTTGAACCCCATAAGTCAAAGTTTCTATTTTTAGAAAAAATTGCCAACATCTGTTTCAAAAGAAACCCAAAAAAAGTTCTATTTTTAGAAAGTTTTTAAAAATAACAATTTTCCTAAAATTTAGGGCCAAAAAACTAAGATCTAGGTTTTGTAGACTTGGTCGCTCTGAGCAGACCGAAATCGTCAGATTTTGAAAATTTCAAGTTTTTGCCCCTCATGCAAGATATGCAAACCCCAATTTTGACCTTTTCTGACAATTTTGACAAGACTTTTACTCATTTCTTAAGTGTAGCAAAATTTTTAATTTGGGGTACAACAAACTTTGAAGAGCTCCACTAAGATACCAAATAAAATAATAAACTGGCATAATGAAAATGAGCACTCAAAGCCCTTTTTATTTCCATTTGAGGAAACTTCCGAAAACCTTTTCAAATTTCCTGCCAAAACATTAAACTCCCTTTTTCATAAAGTGACATTATAAAATACTATTAAGTATTTTCTTCCTGTCACTTTATAATAACACATTAATCCAATAATTTAATATTACCCTTTTTAAATGTACTTCTTACCCAGATGAGCATGTAGAATTCTCCACTATATTTCCTCTGCATCAATTGGATAAAATTGAACTCAACAGCTTTGTTAATCACTATCAAAATATGAAGCAATCTACCAGAATAGAAATTCCTAGATCCATGATAGGTGAAAATCCACCATTTCCAATGCCTAATTACTTTCGTTGTGCCACTCACGATAACCATTGGAATCCAATTGAGCCAAGTCTTTGAATCTTGTTTTGTATGCAACCATGTGAGAATTTGGGAAACAAATAGGAGACACGGAAGACTTGAATTCATCTTACGAAGATGGAAGTACATCATACGAGTGAACAATGTAATCTTTAATCCAACCTACCATGTGTCATTAAAACATGGTCAAATCTATCGTGTATGTGGTGAGAAAGAAAATTCCAGTGAGCATACCTCACCATGCAATCAAGGTGAAATTCACTTGCTTGCACCAATGGAACTGCTTGAATAGTGTAATGTCCTTCTCATCAGTGATCAGTTCAGTCACTCTTCAACTATTCCGAAGGCCCGTAGGATGGTTGAGGTAAAATTAGGGTTTCCATGTTCGGAGGTTCGTTGGCTTTTTCCTGGGTGTTTACTATTTATAGTAAATACTATTTTTAGTAGTGGTCCTTCTGGCAGTGCTTCAGTGTATTCCTTCTTGTTGGAGCAGTTATTTATTTGTCGTTGCAGACTTCCATATGTAGTATTTGTGGCATGTTCTTAATTACAAGGCATTAATGTTATAATTTATAGTTGACCCCTTGGCCTAGGAAAAATAACTTTAAGTTGTTCTTAGAAGGTGATCTTAAAGGGGGACGTCCTCATGAAGGATAAATTAAATATTTTAAGTCTTTTAATGCCTTGGGAAAAGTGGACGCATTTTCTTGAAGATATTCTTTTAAAATAAAGTTTTAATGTGCCTTCATAAAGTGGACGCCATTTTGAGAAGTTAGAAGGTTTTTGGAAATTTGAAAATTCTTTGGTGACTATTGGCGTACCTTCTTGGGATTTGAAGAGTCTTCTAATCTTTATAAAATGAAAGCTTTGCTCCAGTTTTTACTATCCATGAATTTTGCTAATGTTATGCTGTCGGAATGACAATTGAATTATTGCTTCGAGGAAAGCTGACCTCATAGCCTCTTGTCCAATTTTGTGTTTGAAAAATAACACCTAGTTGGCTATTTTGCTGCTTCTTACATCAGATTAGCAGATTGAGTTCATCAGTTGAAGATTTTTGAAGATATTTCCAGTTTTGAGTTGTTGGTTCACATACAGCTGAAAGTGTAAATTGTATGGAACTCTTTGAATAATTTTAATTTGGTTCTGGCTACTTTTGAAATGTTATTGTCTGCCATGGGTGCCCCTTTCCTCCAAGTATGAGATTTTATTATGGAGATTCTGATTTTTTATAGCAAAGTCGCCCTTGCTCAAGGCCATACCATCTAGAGGCATTGGGATTTGTGCTGGGAATTAAATGCTCACCTTTTGTTGTTGTTTCTTCATCATAGAATTGGCGCCTATCTTCTAGGAGACTATTGCATTTGGTTTCACTTCATTTGGAGGTAAATCGAATGATTTATGAACATTTCTTTGAATTTCACAGTTGCTGATCATAATTCCAGAACTCAGTTTTTATATCAGATTTCATTTGATTTTAGTTTTGACCATATTTCATTATTGGAGATTTTAAGAAACATTGAAAGAATTCATTCTCCTCTTCTTAGCATTGTTCGCTATTATTGTAATTTGTAATTTGTAGAATTCATGATTGTAAAGTTGAGATATAGTAGTACTAATCCAACCATTTAGTTTCTGCAATTACTTGTTAACTTTCATATTAACTACCCCTAGATGGTTTACCACCAGAGTGGAGAATGAACATTGTAGCTCTCTTTGTACCCACTTTTCAAGTGGTGAATCCCCACTCTTAAGTGGATGCCCGCTGCAACAGATGAATTAGATAGTTGTATCTTCATGGTTGGTTATCCGCCTATTTGTTTTAGTTTCAATTAATAACTCTGTCATATATTAGCACCTCGCCCTCAGTGGGAACTTGAATGTACATGCTTGATGTTGAGTTTGTTTCATTTCAATTATTTCTTTAGTTTGCTCCACCATATGACAACACCTCTCCTTCCTTGGGATTGAGTGTGCATTCTTGGCGTTGAGATCTTTCAAACTTGGTTATCAATTTTGGAGCTAATGCTAATTCAATTGGCATAGTGTTGATTGTGTTGTGAAAATTTCATCGAAAAATTAGTTAGCA